>APFE031104657.1:283170-303315 GCA_000404065.3 Pinus taeda
TTGTGGTCACTTCTAGAGCCTTCTAGAAGAGTGTTTGACGGTTATTGAGCGCCTCCAGATGGTTCATGCATCCCTATGATAGAGGAACTTATCCCATCAAGAGAGGAGCTACCCCATCCAAAAGAGGGAGTATCCCATTGATGTTGGAACTGAATAACTTCCTCTAGAACACTATAAATACAGGCATTGGGGCAGAGGAGGGGAGGTTGAAAGTTGAACATTCCAAAGGGTAGATGCTGCTGGAATTAGGACTTCCTTGTAGAAGCTTGTGAGGAGAGATTCCCATCCTTTCTTGTTTCATTTGGAAGTGGGTGAGCTTGTCAAAGTAGAGGAAAACTCTTGCTGGACCCTGAGAGGAACTTGCAGAACACCAAGGCTCAGGTTGTAATGGTTTCTTTTGTTTCCTATTAATACAAATAAGTCCATTCTTCTCAATGATTTGTTGTTAATGAATTGTTTCATATACTCCTTGGTCTATATGTTGAATATGTTTTGTTTTATGAGATATTCAGGTGTTATGTAATTGTTTGATTGTTAGTGAATGCAGCTTTCGAAGCAAAGGAGGAGCTCATCTGGATCGACGAGGCTAGACTACTACAACAGCGTGGGACTACAGGTAGGATCTAAAACACTTGGTTTCTCGTATGATAATGCATGTTTAGAGAAGGATTGCACTTAATTGTCTTGTTTGTCACTAGAAAGTCTTAGGCTTCTAGGGAGGTTGGTTTTGTCCGCAAGATTAACTCTTTCCGCATGACAGGGATCACTTTTATAATCTCACATTTCAGTTCCCAGAGGATGAAAATGATTGGAAATTTCTCAATAAAATAGTTCAGTATCTTTATCACATATATGAGAATCTACATATCTTAGAATCATTCAAACTAACCCCAAAATACCTCGGTGTTAGAGCTTCTAAATCCAAGGTGAAAATGGTTTCTGTCACAAGTGACTGTCCATCCTCATCTCATGAAACAACTCTAGCCTTGCAATGTGAGGTGGCAGAAGGTGTTCATCTATCTATTGAAATCACATCCTCCCACCCCACTTGCTCTTGATTTCTGCGCATATTTGGCTAGCAATATTGTTGGTTGTCATGTGGACTTGTTTCGTCAAAATCCATCCCCGCGTTCTGTTGATCCTCCATATTGTACTATGTTGTGTTCTCTCATTCCAGACTCCACACTGGATGCATGGCCCTTGTTGGGGAATGTGTTGAGACCGAGCCATCTTCCTTTGTGGAAGCAGTGTAGCAGCCGATTTGGGTTGATGCTATGGTGGACAAGTATGACTCCATAGTTTGGAATAGTGTTTGGGATGTGGTTCCAAGACTGAAGAACAAGTCAGTTGTGAGTTTCCATTGGCTTTACAAGGTAAAGCAAGTTGTTGATGGTAGTGTGGAGAAGCATAAGGCTAGATTTGTTGCCTATGGCTTTTCTCGGTTTGAAGGGATTGACTATGATGAGACTTTTCACTTTTCATAAGGTACTCATCTATCAGATCGATGTTGGCACTATCAACATAGATGGGTTGGAAGATCCATCAAATGGATGTGAAGATTGCATTCCTCAATGGCAATATTGAGGAAGGGGTGTACATAGAGTAGCTGGAAGGTTTTGAGACCTTCGATCATGAGTCGCATGTGTGCCGACTCAAGATATCTTTGTACGGGCTGAAGCAAGCACCTCATGCTTGGTACACCATGATCGACAACTACTTCACCAAGTTGGGCTTCACAAAGAGTGAAGCGAATGCGAACCTATACCACATCATGGTGAAAGGTAAGCAGTTGAGCATTGTACTTTATGTTGATGATCTCATATTGACAGGTGATGTTCAGTTGATCATGTCTTACAAGGAGGACCTTGCAAGAAAATTCGAGATGAAAGACATGGGTCTCATTAATTACTTCCTTGGCATGGAAGTATGGTAGAAGGATGGGGAGTTGTTTGTGTCTTAGGGAAAGTATGCCAATGAGATACTCAGGAGATTCCACATGGAGAAGTGAAAGCCCATGTAGACTCCTCTAGTAGGTAACCGGAGGAAGGAGGATGCTACTTCAGGAGAAGTAGTAGAGGCTACCATGTACAACAAGCTTGTGGGTTCACTGATGTACTTAGTGAACACACGACTGGATTTGTGCTATGTGGTGAACCCACTGAGTCAAGCTATGGTTCATCCTACCAAGATGTTTTGGAAAGTGGCAAAGCATGTTTTGAGATACCTCAAAGGCACATCTCAGTATGGATTATGGTACATACGGATAGAGGGAGTGAAGCTACAGGACTTCACAGATGCAGATTGGGCAGGGAGTCCACCAGAATGGAAGAGCACATTAGGAGGAATTTTCAACCTTGGTTCAACTATAGTTTCTTGGTACAACAGGAAATAGAGGTCGGTTTCACTCAGCTTAGTAGAGGCTAAACACATGGATGCAAGTCAGGCAACATGTGAGGCCATCTCGATGCGAAAAATTTTAGTTGATTTGTTTGATCAAAGGATGGATCCAACTGTGATCTATTGTGATAATCATAGTTGTATCAAACTCTCTGAAAATCTAGTATTTCGTGATAGTTCCAAGCACAATGACATCCTGTATCATAATCTTAGAGACTGTGTGGTGAAGAGGATCATGCTGTTGCAATATGTTTCCACTGAGGAGAAAGATGCTGACATTTTGACAAAGGAATTGTCAAAGTGTAAATTCGAGTTCGATAGAGACAGGATCGGGGTGGCAGAAAATCCCTTTCTTGTTGAGAGGGAGTGTTGAAATGTGGCAAAAAGAATATTCCAATTTTAATTTGTCCTTGAATTAAAATTGAGAATTAAAATTCAAATTTAGTCTCACCAGCTGCTTGAAAAATAATTAATTAATTAATCTTGAGTTAATTAGTTGGAGAAATTCAAGCTAGAAGTCTTTGTGAAGTCATGCAACAGTGATCCCTTAAATTAAGGAGATTATCCCTTAATTAAAGAGATAAGGATGTGTTGTATTTGAGTTGTAATTAGTTAGCTCAATTAACTGAGTTATGTCCAGTTAAATTAGTTCCAAATAGTTTGAGGAACTAATTGTGAGTTTAGTCAGTTAATGAATGCATGCATCAAACTAACATACTCCAGATAACTAAGGATTCTCTCAAAAATAACTCATGTATGTCTATTCAGAGAAAGACCCAGTTGAGATTAAAGACAAGGACAATGTACTATCAGTTGCAAGAATTTTCCTATAAGAAACACTATTGCACGTAGAAGGAATTCATTCCTTGATATTTGGGCAGTTTTACAGGGTGTAAGATGAGTGTGAGTGATCAATGTTACACTTGATGACAAATGGATCACCCAGGGAAAACTACACAAGGAAATAGGAGCTTGGAGGGTAGTGTGGAGGACTTAATGAGAAGTCTATTTTGTCTATGAGCACTTGTGAGGATTATATGGAGAGTTGGATAACTCCAAGAGCTAAAGCTGTGTGTAATCCTGAGGTATTTCCACTTGTATGATAATACATATAGCAGGGTTTTTTAGTTGAGGCTTTCCCTAGAGTATTCTTATGTGTTTCATGTGCATTGATTCTTTTTTTGGTTATATGTGTTCTACTTGATCTTGCTCAAATCTATTAAGCTTCCACAAGTTTGATTATAGAAGTAGATTAAAGTATTTTGCTTTAGTTATATTGCATTATCAAGTTAATCTACAGTCAACATTTCTACAACAACCCGTCTAGACCTAGAGTGGGTCTAGTCATAACAAACACAATACCAAAGCAAACTTCCTTAGAAAGTTGATGCCATGAAGGCTTACCTTCAAACAGTCATTCGATGAAGTTCCTGTTGTGTTGCTGCAAATTTCATTCTTCTAATCACTTGTACCTGAAAACAACATATAGAACACAACCACAAACATAATAGAGTACGACAAAAACTATCTACTTAAAGAGTCAAGGAGTTTCAAGCCATCATTACACATTTCAGCATATGATATAAGAAATCAGTTGTTGATTTGTATTAATGTAAATCAAAGTAGAACTTATAACCAAGCCTTGATGTTGTAAGTCTCCTGGAAGGGTCCTATCAGCGTGTCTCTACAAGCATTCACTTGTATACTGTCCCCCAAAATATGAATAACCCACTCTCCTACCCAAAAGGATAATACTATAATACTCTTACAACCATGTTAACTCCACTCAAAACCATCCCAAACTAAGTTACATGAGAGGATACTCCCACACTCTAGCAAACACTCTCTACTCTTACTATTGAGTTCTTGAACTTTGAAGCTAGCTGATCTCAATCATGGAGGAAGTATTTATAGGAGGAGGAGCTTCCATAAAATATGGGAGAAAGAGCTTATCTATTTGAAAGGTTACACAAAAGGTGGAACAACCATCCCAAAGGAGAGAGGAGAGCTCATCTGATCCAACAACCAACCCTAGGACTGCTCATGAAGATGTTACACTCCGAAGCTTCGATGAGTTGTTTAAAAAACTTGCCAAAAGTAGCTCGTCAAGAGTTCAACACAGAGACAGAGTGAGGACTTCACTAGGGCTGGTGCAATCTTATCCATCTTCGTGGGTGGAACAACTCCTGTCCTGCTATGACCCAAAAACATAAGTAAAAAGGGTTTGCTCCAGGAGAAGTAAACTGAGATATTCTTCTTGAGATGACAAGGAAGACATTGACACATAATTTTCAACATGACACAGGGCAGATGTTAATAACATGGACTGACAGTGTCTAGAATTAGGGAACGCGGGATCGGTGACAAATTATTGTGTAACATATGCTACCTAAAGCATGAAGGCTGAGAGAGTGGGAGGGGTGAAATGCTTTACGAATCCATAACTAAAATAGAACACCATCATTGAGAACCTGCAATGTAAGTAAAACTGATATCTCTGACACATGAGTACATAGTGAAAGAAGATACATGGACATAAGGCATGGGTGCAGCCATCCATAAGACAAACATAAATGACCTGTGGTATGGACGTAGCCATCCAATCAAAATGACCATATGAAAGACTCAGGTATGGTCGCAGCCATCCAATCAAAAGAGTCATGTATTCAATCATGAACCAATCCACGCAACCTGGACTTATGTAATCTGAGCCCAAGGTCTTGAAACCCAACCTGATCATGGTACAGATGTTAATATGCAAATAGATGTGTTGAAGTCGAGCATACTATAAAATCACTTAAGTATCGGTCAATGATGTAAACTATTAACAAGCATGAGAGAGACCACTAGTAATGCCAATGGTTCTCAAGGTACTGCTAGTACAATCCATGAAGTGTGAAGAATGATTTGAAGTCGAACACCCATGAAATAACTTGATTGAAGGCCAATGATGAAAGCCTGTTGTCAAATGCGAAGAACTTTCCATTAAGGCATGCAAGCTCCAAGGTACCTGAAAGGAGCCTCTAGATCAACTTCCCAGATAATGAGTCGAAGTCGACAGGAAGCGAGAGATTGAAGGAGGGCCATAATTTTTCCCACATCAATGACATGAGACAAAGGAACAAGATGAACATGGATGAAACAAAGAATCTGAGGAAGGTGTGTAAGGATACAAACTGCAGAAGGATTAAACTCTTGAACATATCAGCGACATGACTCTAGAGTTTGGCAACATTTTGGTACCAAAGGATCAAAGGTCATGAAGATGTAGTAGGGATCAGATGGAATGAGGAAAAATGGATAACCCAAAACCTGGAAGGCCAATGATAAAGTGAGGATATCCCAACCCGACACGAAGTAGAAAGAGTTTCGATGTTCAAGAGTGACAAGCTGCCATAATAATCAACCGAATACTTCTAAATTTTCCCCCACCATTTCTGGCGAGTACCCTAATTATTTTTGAAACAGAAGCTTGAAGGGGATAACATATGCTTGTAATGTAAGTTTGTCCTTCGGACAAATTTGACCTAGTCAATTTTTAACGAGCCCTAGGAAGGATAAGCTCAGTCTCATCATGATGACAAGTCCAATGTCGTTAGGTTTTAACGAGTGTGAAATAGGTAAAACTCAGAGTGTTTTTCATATTTAGAGAGTTTGAAAAGACACAAAAAAGAAAACTCCAAAGGTCCCTTTTCGTAAATTTTTCCCTCGAATCTGAAAAGGTAGAAAATAATACCCAAGGGAACCTATTGACCATGATAGATCAACGTATATATTTTTCGTAAGTAATCTATCATAGTCTGTGAAAGGGGTAAACTTATACTGGGTAGATGATGCTTCACAGCCTTTAACGAGTTCAAAGTGACAAGAGATCAGTGATCTTTTCATGTTTCACGAGTCAAAAAAGAGCATAAATATGACTCCAAAAGAGACTTTTTCGCGTTTTTACCGAGTTTGAAAAAGTATAAAACACAATTCGTAAATCATCTCATGAGTACTTTGGAACTTGTTGCTGCACAAAAGCAAGTGTAAGATCTGTTTTTGATGTAATTATGCATGAAATAATCAAGAAAAGACCAAAAAACCCTAATTTTGCAAAAAATCTTATTAAAAGGGCTATGAGGTAAAAATCAATTTACTTTTTACTTTTTTACCTTGGAGTGAAAAAATTACCCTTGTGTATTGGTGATTTCAGTGATCAACTAGAGGAGTTTCAGAAGCTTGTTGGCAAATTCGTCTGGTCTAGGTAGGCACTACACTTTTTCCTGCATTTTTAGATAGAATGTAGCTTTTTTTTGGTAGTTTTAGCTGTCGTTTAGGAAGATTCTGGAATGAGGATGTTCACGACGGTCGTTGCGGGTCACTAGCTTGGGATTGCGATGAGCTAGGATCTTCAACAAAGAAAAATTGAGCTCTTCATGATTGTACACTAAACAGTCGCGAAGAGCCCTAATTTTCAAAACTGTGGATTTTGGCTCAGTGCACCTATTTGAAAAACATGCGTGACGAGTATCGATAACCAAAATTTGTCAAAAATTAAGAAATTTCATAAGATTTTAAACACAAATGGAGTACTTATAATTACAATGTGTGTGTTTGCAGGGATAAAATCATGATGATTGAGTTGAAAGAGTGGGAACATAACAATGGCGACAAATTGGCCATGGGGGATCGAAATTGCTTGGACGTGCTCCGGAATTGCATGCTTTTGAAATTTTTTTATGGTGCCTTGACTAAGAGCACAACCGAGCCTACTCTAATATCTTGTTGGAGCATGGGATTCAAATGAGGATAAATTCAACATTCGGGGGTAGGAGCTAGAAATTGATGCCAACGACATCTATTTCTTGACAGGGTTATCACGGAGGGGGAAAGGCTCCGGATGACAGGTACCCGGACCATAGGAGAAACGATGGATATGCTCATCGGGCGAATGTGTCCAGAGGCCCATAAATCAAACAAGGGAGGAAAACTAAAGATTTCCATAGTAGTGGACTTGTCCCTCAGATTTCTCCTTTCCACCATAACTAGAGCAGCTAGTTCGCAGGCCTTGCATGAGGCCACAAAGACTCAACTCCGGCTCGCCGCTAACTTCCTAAACCCCACAGTGTTCAACTGGGCCGAGGTGGTAGCAGACAACCTCAAATGGAAACTGACAAAATTTCAGTGAGGAGATACCAAACAGTTTGGATATAGCTCGATCCTCATACTGTTCATCCTAGAATGACTCCCCATCTTCCGAAGACAGGAGGTGGTTATGGCAAGGCCACCTCCATGGGAACTGCGGATCACTCGCTAGGCCATTTTGATGCCTCAAGGAGGTGGTTACCAACATATGTCATGGATATTAGAGTTCTTCGAGTGGCTAGATCACCAGCTCATTGTTGAAGAGGATTAGCCATATGCTGGGGCGAATTTCAGGGGTGACCCAGACCTATTACTCCCACCTAGGGAACACTGGGATGATAGAGGTAACAAACTCATTTTTTTATTTTGAAAGAGTTTTATAATTTTTAATATTTTCTATATATATGTCCAGATTATTATGCTTCAATCTTGAAGATGTAGGACCAGAAAGACCTACAGGTTTATTTCCCATTGCTGGTAGAGTTGAGAGGGAGTTCGGGCTACCTTCTCCTAGTGGAGATGTAGAGGATGAGATTGCTCGAGACCTGAAGGGCTTCACAGAGGCAATCCTAGACTATGTGGGACTTGAGGATGTCCATCAACGGTACTAGCGACACACAATAGGGGTGTTGAACATGATCCAATTACTATTCAGACTTGTCATCCAAGAAGTGGTGTGCTATAGGGAGCATCACGCAGATTAGACCCCTAGGTTTATTTTCTGCAATTTTTAGGGACATGTTGTCTCATGATGTAACCTGAACACATATTTTTTGAGCACTACGATGTGCAACACACGATATATATATATATTTATATATATATAATATATATATATATATATATATATATATATATATATATATATATATATATATATATATATATAATATATTATATATATATATATACATACATACATACCTATGTTTTATTTTATGAACTTATTATGTCTCAATGTTTACTTCTATAAATGTCGCAAATGTCTATCTCATACATGATTTTTCAATGCATCTGTTAATGTATTTAGCCTTCTAGGAATGTATTGATATGTAATGAAATCAAAGCTCCTTTCCAGTAAAGGAACATGTAAATACAACCTTAAAATGTGAGGGTTTTTGACAGAATAACGCCCATTGAGCTGGAGAACAAGAAGTAGTGAATCTAGATTTACGATCAAAGTGCGAATATTGAGGGCAAAAACCTCAGTCAATAACTCAATAACTGCACTATATTCAGTGACATTGTTTGTAGTGCATCCTAGACAAACACCTTGAATATCTACCAACTCACCGTGAGGATCATAGATAACCCACACTAGGGAGGAAATATTCCGAGTATTACAACAGGAACCATCAGCAAAACCAACATAAGGTGTGACAAACATATGTGTAAGAAGCAAGAGGACACAATAAGTGAAAAATGCTTGCACGCCAAGCCAAACATGTACAAAAATGAAAACACACTTATGTACATAGAAATGCACGAAAGACTCATGCATAATACTTCTTGAGATAAATCCTGTTTCGGGGCTTATCTAAAGGATTTCCTTCCTAATCAATCAGCTCATATGCACCTTTTTTCAGAACACATTTTACAATGTAGGGCCCATGCCACATGGATTCTAATTTGCCTACCCCCAATTTATCATGAGCTTGATCTTACAATAGGACTAAATCCCCTTCAATGAAGGAATGCGGGTTGATTGTTTGATCGAAGTGGGCTTTCACTCACTTCTTCTATGCTTCAATGACCAATGAAGCAAGTCAACGAGTCTCATCAAGTTTTTCTAAGTGAAGAAGATGATCCTCCACAGGAGTGGTATTTGACATTAATTTGATATCTAATTGTAGATAAGGGATTTCACATTCAATCAGAAGGGTAGCCTCCAGAACATAAACTAGCTAAAATGGTGTAAATCCAGTAGCATCCTTAACCGAGGTTCGATAGGCCCATAGAGCTAAAAACAATAGCAAATTCCAATTGGACTGATGCATTCCAATGGTATGCTGAAGCATGGTAACCAACACTTTGTTTACTGCTTCGACTTGGCCTTTGGAATGAGGGTAATATGGCGTTGAACTATCATGATGCAAGCCCAACTATGATGTCAACTCAGCCATCATGTAACTACGAAAATGAGAGCCATGATCTCTGACGATGGCTTGAGGGACTTTGAACTTGGCAATCACATGATTGAATAGAAATTGAGCAGCTGCCTTACCATCGTTATTCAATGTAGGCATTGCTTTGGCCCATTTCGTAAAGTTATTAATGACAATGATGATATACCCATGCCCCCTAGCCAAGCGATGATTACAGGTCATAAAATCAATGACCCACTTTGCAAAGGGGCCAATAGTAATGACGGGGTGCAAAAGAGAAGGTGGTGCACACATTTTGCGCTGGTAGATTTGACATGCATGACAGGAACGGATGACTAGAATGAAATATTTGAAAATGGATGGCCAAAAATAACCAACACGAAGAATCTTCTAAGTGGTGGCATAACCAGATGTATGATAGCCACATGCACCAGAGTGACAGTCATTTAAGACTTTCTTAGCTTCCTCGAGGGTTAAACAACGACAGAGAATAAAATCAACTCCAACACGGTATAAAATGTCTCCAATAATACAATATGGCTAATAATGATGGTGAATATTTTTTTGAGCATCGTTAGACAAGTTAGAGTGAAATGAATATGTCTGGAGGTAAACAATGATGTCAGCGTACCAGATATCGAGGGTACTAATCAGGAAAAGTGTGTCATCTCGAATGCAGTCCTCTATCTGAGAGGGAGCGGAAGCAGATTGTAACGAGAAAAGAAACTCAGCGAAAACTAGTGACTTCTTAGACTTGGCAGTGGTGAACTCCAAATCAAAATCCTAGAGGATAATGATCCACTTGGAATATTTTCGCCCCTGTAATTAGAATGACAGAATATATGTCATCGGGTTGCAATCAGAAATCATGGTCGTGGTACACAACAAAATGTAGTGAAGGAAACTTTGAACAGCCTGAATGGCTGCCAAGGCCAACTTATTAACATAAGCATAACAAGTCTCAATGTCAAGAAGGTTGTGACTGAGATAATATATGACATGCTCGGAACCATCATCGTCTTCCTAAACTAGAACCATGCCAATGGTATTATCAGTGGCAGCTAGATAAAGTGAGTAATCATGGTGATAGTTGGGTGGATGCAATAAAGGAGTAGAAACAAAAAGGTTATTTAGTTGCTCAAATGAATTTTGAGAAATGTCATCCCAAATGAATTGAATTTCATGCTTAACCAGATGCTATAACCGTTAGTGACCTTGGCATAGTTAGGGATGAAATGACGCAAGAAATTAGACTTTCCTTGCAAACTCTACAACTGATGCAAAGTAGCATTATGTGGGAGATTCAAAATAGCTTCGACCTTGAGTGGATCAAGATGAATTTGTGTGGAATCGAAGAAAAAGACACATTTGTGTGGATTGAGATGAATACTATAATGTCTATAGCGAAGAAAAATCTGACGGAGGTGGTTCGGATGGTCTGCGTGGTTAGCTGAATGAGTAGGAAGATCATCCAGATAAGGCTGAATGATGCCTCTAATATTGTGAAACACAAGGAAATTTCCCTTTGGAAATTCACACCGACATTATTTAGACCAAAAGGAATCTTTTTACAAGCAAAATTATCCCATGGACAGATAAAGGTAGTCTTATGTTGATCTGCAAGTAAGATATTGATTCTGTTGTAGCTAGAGAAGCCGTCCATAAAAGAAAATATTTCACTCCTAGCACAATCATCAATAAGCTGGTCAATAAAGGGAGTGGGGTAGTTATCTTTTGGAAATGCACGACTGATATCATGATAATCATCACAAACTCAAATAGTTCCCTACTTTTTAGTCATAGGGACAAAGTTAGAGACCCAATCTGTCAATGGAATAGGATAAATGAACCCAACCTTGAGAATTTTTTCAACCTCTCCTTTAATGGTAGCTGCCTTTCTTAGGTGCACGAGATGTAAACATTGACGAACTGGTTTCACACCAGGATATGTAGGGATCTCATGCACCACAATACTTGGATCTATACTGGGCATTTCTTCATGCGACCAGGCAAACACGTCGCGAAACTCTTGGAAGAGACTAGTTTAAAATCGATCTCCTCAGGAGAACAAGTTACTCCAATGTATATATTTTCAACGACCCCTAGTTTAAAAAAGATGTCAATAGGCGTGGTTTGCATGATATTTCCCATATTCCATTAATAAAATACCTCATGAGTTAATATGGGCATCTGAAGCAGTTGAGAAGGAACATGGGAAGCAAAATGATTTAGACAGATAGTCATTGCCCCAAAGGAAAATCAAGATATTGAGCACGCATGATGGATTTCGCTTCAATAACGCATGCCCCCATTGCAATATCTCTAGCTATTGGATCGACAAAAGATGTAGTGAACCAATCAATCAATAGCTGATTAGGGATCCAAAACTTGATCAAATTATGACATGTTCTCCATTCATGAATATGATCAAAGATGTGAGTGGCCATGTCCTACTTCAAAGATGTAAGAAGATGTGTTCCCGTTTCATAGCGAATCAATAAAAATGCATAAGGAATGCCATCATGAGAGATTTAAAATCTTAGAAAGTCCCATGAGCGAGCTCAATGTACCACTTTGCAGCGGAACAAGTGAGAGTCCATTGGAAAAGATAGAGATGAATAGAAACGTCAAGCCAGGAATTAGATGAGCAGTAAAGCTGATAAGTCATGACATGTGCCTGGGGGTCTTCTTTGGACTTGCCTTCAAACTTAGGACAATCACCAGGGATCTTGGTTAGAACAGGTGGCCAATATGGATTATGAAGTATAGGAGCATTTTTTAACTTCGACACATCGAGCAGTTCCAAAGTCATAAGAAATGGTGACTGAGGATTGAAAGACATCATGGGTCTTTGATAAGGACCATCGTTAGGGTTCCAACCAGGGATTTGTTGCCCCCATGGATATTATCCCAGAGGATTTTGTCCATAAGGGTTATAGTTTGGCGGATTAAAACCATACCCTGGTTATTGACCTGGATTTTGACCTCCAGCAAACCATTGATTACCAACTTGACCAACAGGGGTAGTATATGGCTGCTGAAAATTCTGATAAGGATTAACTTGAGGTTGTTGATAGTTCTGATATGGATTACCCTGAGGTTTCCCTTGGGGTTGTTGAGGTACTTAATGACCGTACTAAAAATGAGGCCCAAACTGCACCTGGGGCCCATGTTGTATCTGATAAATAGGTTGGGTTCGGAATCCAAACTGAGCCTGGGGACTGGGTTGAGGTTGGGGACTAGCTTGAACTTGAGGTTAGGGTTGCATTTGAATGCCAGGTTGACTGCTAGCTAGATTGACCTGACCAAAAGGTTGTCCTTGCTGAGCAATAGGTTGACCTTGTTGGACTTGAGGCTGACCTAACTGACCAGAAGGTTGTCCTTGCTGACTATAAGTCTACCCTACCAAGGCATAAGGTTTTCCCTGAATGGGTTTTCCTTGCAAGTTGTGGTAAGTAATGTGATTCTAGGAAACTGAAGGTGGAATTTGACTATCAACTGGAGCCGTCTGAGGAAGAGGTCTAGTATAATACATATGGGCTCCACGGTGATTGTAATAGTGCAGAGGGTTATGTGGAATAACATCTCCTGAGAACCTAGAGGGTTATAAGTTGGATTTTGAAGAAAAAATATATATTGATCATATGACAATCCCCCTGGAATGGAATTCGAGGAGATAGGTATGTTACTGATAGGTTGATTGACTCTAGATTCCATAGGCGAAGGACCACCATCAATGGGTCCTGAAGATATCTTGGTGATAGTAGTGACTACCTAGGATGCAGTAACTGCACTAACAGGAGGAGCCAAAGATGCCACACAAATGGTGGGCATTGATGGAACAGATGTAACTAACGTAACCTACCTCTGAGGGATGGAGGTTGAAGCCAACTGAGTAGACACGAATGGCCCTGAATTCGGGACCATTGTATGAGACCATATAGAGCTCCGATGTAGATATGTAGAACCAAGTATGTTGGCTAGAGCACAATAATGAAGCCATAATGAAACATCCAGAGAGGTGTGAAAAGGGAAACCTTCCAAAGGAAACTGATATTCACTAGTCGACACAAGGCTCTCTTGAATATTAATTGGACTTGATTCATCCATGTCAGAAGAGGCCATAGGAACTAAAGCACTAGGGGGGTAGACGGAGGATCCTTGTCTAAAAATTCCCAAACGTTGGGAGGATTCCAATTGATTTCAAAAGCTTCCCTGTTTGGAGCTTGAAAGGAAATAAGTTGAACACTTGGAACAATAGCAAGAGAGCCACTAACAGATAGTACTTCAGATGGGATGGGGGAAGAAGGCTCTCCATCACTTGGTAATGATGACGAAACAAATGAGTCTGCTAGGATGGCCTAAACTCAAAAGACTAGGAGGGAAGAAATAATTATGAGGGATTTAAAGCTTTTTCAAGGGTATAACTCACGATATGGCCAAAAGTAACAGGTAGGATGTTATCATGGGCAAATAAATTTTATGACGTTGGAACAAAACTTTGCCTTTTCATATTTATAGAGTCAAGAAAAAGGACAAAATATGAATCTAGTCTCCTTCGAATTTTAATGAGCTTGAAAGGACAAGTGCTCAAATGATCCTTTTACTTTTAAAGAGTCGAAAAGAAATGAAAGTGACTACTCTAGAATTCTAGGCAAAAGGTTTTAGCAGGAAAGCATGAAATATAGAATACCTCTTGGTGAACCAAGAAGTACGAGCATGCTATCTCCCCAAATGCTATGTTCGGTGTTTCACGTCTACAAGGCAGCCGACTTGGCTTCCTATGGATAAGAAGATTAAAACCTTATGGGGTCTCCTATCATATACACGATGGTACAGGGAGCACAAATCCATACTATTACTTATTGAATCACAAAAGGAGGAATCACCCAACCTTAGTGAAAATAACAACCACTAGGTTTAACGACGCCAGAACACGTCTCTAGCCTAGACCTCTAGATATAAGCGTTAAGTTCCAATGCATTTTTTTAGATTGATTCAATGAATTTTAGTCATTAATCTTGAATTAAATTTTAGTTTCAAAGCCCTACTGAAAAGGGAACTAGGGCTAGAGGGGTTGCCTTTTCCCACAAAGGGATCTTGCATTGAAACCCCTCTAGCAAATTTAAATTTTCCCTTTGGAATTGCACAATCCTTCTTCTCATGCCAATAAAATTTTCTCAAAAAAGAAAAAAGAAAAAAGTGAAAAAGCTTTCATAGGTTTTAGGGATCTATTTTTAGCAGCAAGAGTTACATGCAAAGCCATTTTTAGAAACTCCCTGGCAAGTGTCACTCTTTCCTAAATTTGTGGCATGCACATCATAAACCCTCAGTTCACAAAATCTATTTAAACAATGCCTTAGAGGTCATTATTCACATTTGATATTGGGGTTCTGGCAAGTTCGAGGCATCTACGAGTCTTCGACATAGTCGACACAACTTTTCTGGGTAAGTTTTACTTTTCATGCCTTTTGCCACTTTTTTTGTCACTCTTTAGTTTTCAGCTTGTATGAGTGTTGTTTCCTTGTTCTTATTGAATGACCTCTGGCATTTCAATGTGTGTTAACTTGTATAAGTGTTGTTTCAAGTTTTTCATTACCTTCCCTTAGTGTTTCATCCATAACATTGTTTCTGCACTGATAGTTGCTATTACAGTGACTCACTTCATGAGCTTATTGGTTTTGTCGTTTGATTTATTTATGCACTTTCTTACATTGCATGCGTGTCTATTTCACTCAAATATACACCAAATTCACACAAACATTTAGTCCTTCGTGTTTTCAAGTTGCCATAGGATAGATCTAGGCTCCTTTAGTCCAAATCTTGTCTCTCCCAGCATGCTCTGCGTATTCCTGGTAGTCAAGGCTCTGCCTTGCCTCCAGGAATTGCGTAGAGGCTACCCACACTATCTCCCAGTTGTGCTTTGCATAATATTGGGAGGCAGTGCCAATTTCTTCCCACTAGAACTGCACAATGCACAGTTCCAACTAGAAACCTAGCCTGATTGTTCTGCACATTGCATAGTTTCAATCAACATTTAGCCTCACTTGAATGCACATTGCACAGATCCAGCCAACAGTCAGCCTCACTAGAAGCATAGACTATGCAATGTGTAGTTCTAGTTGACAGTCTCCCAACTTCTCGAAGTCAATGCTACGCAATCTTGCCTAATAATCACCAGTTTGTTTCCTGAATTTTTTTCGAGTTTTTTGATGTTTTTAGCTGACATTGTCTCACCATGAGTGTCTTCTCTGTCTCTAATTACCACAAGTTTTTGAGCATCTTCTCAGCAATATAGGTATCATGGCCTCCAAGAGAGTTGGATCCAAAGATATAATTGAAAGCAGCACTGGGGATGTGGTTGAATAGAGGTCTATGAGCTTGCCCATGTACATAGACACACACCTATTCATTGAGGACATCAAGATTACATGGCAAGACATCAATAATATTTTCTTAGGCAATTTTGAGGAGAATATGGAGGACCGATAGGTCTATGTGAACATCCATAAGTTAGGATTGTACAAGGTTTCATGCAGGTTTTCCGTGTTCCCATGCACAAATGTGATCCATTGGATTGTCTCACACACTGATCCTAAGACAATGATATTGAACAATGTTAGTGGAGAAAATATTTCTTCATTCAGGATGAACAATTATTAGCAGAAGTATCATTTTCCACTACCGGTGAGTAGGATGGATGCACCTTTCTACACTACCAACAACTACACGAACACAAGAGACATCTTGAAGCGTTCGGTAAGGGAGCTAGTAAAGTTCAGGAGGACACCCAACTAGATATACATGATGAAGACTTTTATGAAGGAATACCAATTCTTGGTCATCTTCGCATGTCGTTTGTATGCCCAAGGGAGTACATAGACCTTCTCGCAATGTTGGGTTGCTATGTTGGATCAACTAGCAAGTGAAGGAAAACCTTTTAACTGGTCTGACATGTTGGCTGTCCAGCTGAAAGTGCATGTATCCAATCCATAGAGTTCACCCAAGGATCAACAAGAAAAATTCTTCATGTCTGCCTACTTGCTTGATGCAATTTGTGCCCATCAACAGTTTTCAGGCATGGGTTGGCCATGTGTTGAAACTGGCAACAAGGAATGCTAAAAATAGAAGTGCTAAAAATAGCACTACTAAAAATAGTAGTTTGGGTACCAGTGCTGGGTTGAGAAATAGGGAATGAAAAATGGAAGTGCTAAAAATAGCATTCTATTTTTAGCAGTTCAGTGTGGATTCCTATTTTAGTCAGTCCCTGGACTAGAAATATGAAGTAAAATTCGTATTTGATATTAACAGCAGTTTGTAAATTAATTAATTAATTTAGTTTGAGTTAATTAGTTAAGGAATTATGAACTTGAAGTCTATGTGAGGACATGCAACAATTTCTCCTTTGATTGATGGATTTTACTATTAGTTAAAGGACGAAGATGAGTTGTAATTATGAGTGTAATTAGTTTGCTTAGTTACCTGGGTCAAGTCCAGTTAGATTAATTTAAGAAGTTGTTAAATTAATGAGATTCAGTTTGTTAATGCTTGCATGCATGTAACAAGTGGTATTTTTAGATAACTGAAGATTCACTCATGGATAACTCATGCATGTCAGTTTAGACAAAGACCCAGTTGAGATTAGATGGAGGGACAATGTACTATCAGTTGCTAAGATATTCCTTGCATGCAAAAGGAATATTATTCCTTATGGATTGCATAGTTGGACCTGAGGTTATATCAGGTATTATGTGGCCAATTCACACATGTTATGACATTGAACCCCAATCAAAACTGTGCAAGGAAATAGGAGTTTAGAGGACTTGTGCAACCTATATATACAGACCTAGGTAGTCCATGAGCTACATCATCAAAGTACAGAGAGAGCAGGATAACTTTTAGTTGATTCTTTTTGTATGTTGTTGAGGATTTCCACTTGATTGATAATACAGAGATGGGGTTTTAGGCTGGTGCTTTCCCCAGGTTAAATATTCTGTGTTATGGTTGATTACTTCTCATTATTAGTTATATCTATTCATGCTTGATGTTGTTCATGTTCAATTAAGCTTATGCAAAGTTTATGGTAGATGTAGATATAGTATTATGCTTTAGTAAATTGCATATATCAGTTTGATTTGTAGGTGAAATTTCTACATGATATTAGTGAGCTAGCTGATTTGTAGAGAAAATTATACATGGTATCAAAGAACAGGTGATCAAGGAAGAACAATATACAAGAAGGGAGAAGTTGAAGTTTATGGTTTCTGAATATTGAATTGAGTTCTTATCACATCCATTTCACCGATGGCGTTTTATGGTTTGAGACTCGAATATGCCCCTTGATGGTAGTTCAAATTATATAGCCTGGAAGGATCACATGGAGGTAGTATTAGAGGATAATGGTCTAAAGGACTTCATTGATCAAGAAGTCCAGAAGCCAACTAATGCTACTCAACTGGCAGAATGGAAGAAGTGTGTGGCTAGAGCAAGGAAAATCCTTTTGGAGGGAGTTTGAGATCACATTGTCTTGAGCCTCCATGGGAAGGAGACTCCGTTTTTGATGTGGAAAACATTGAAAGATCTTTATCAAAATAGCAGTGATCAGAGGAAGCTGGCACTGAAGGACAAACGTCTAAATATCAAGTGTGAAAAGGATGACACGATCCTATGTATCTGAAAAATCTCACCTCATGCAGGGATGAGCTTGGAAGTGTAGGGATCATGACCTCTGATGATGACATGGTGAGTCTTTCACTCCTCGGTCTTCCTAAGAGCTGGCATAACTACTAGAACTCGGTTAATGGAAGAGAGACACTACTATATTGGGAATGAATTTGGTCGGATTTGATGTAGGAGGAGATAAGAAGAAGAACTAGAGACGGTTCTTCATCCATGGAGGATGAAGAGAACTGTGCCTTAGCAAGTAAGGAGAAGAAGGGGGAGGAGAAGGTTTATCTTTTCGAATCCAATTCTTCCCATGGTGGGAAGAAGTTTGACAGTCAAAAGTGTGATGCTTTTGTTATCATGAGGTGGGACATATTGTTACAAATTGTCCACGGAGGAAATCTAAGAAGGGATTTGGGGAAGGATCTCAAGGTGAGGCACTTGCTTCACAGTTCGAGTTGGATTTCACACTTTTCGCATGCATGGTTTCAATCATGTTGGGAAGTGGTTGGTTTCTTGATAGTGGAGCTTCTTTCCACATGACCAATGACAAGAGTTTGTTCAATACTTTGGAGGAGAAATATCTTCAGATACTCATAGTGATGGGTAATGATGAAAAGTATAGTGTCTCAGGTGTAGGCACGATTATTTTTTGGAGGGAGCATGGAGCTCGCCTTACCTTGACTGATGTCAAGTATGTACTAGGACTGAAGAGAAACTTGGTGTCAATCACGATGCTAGAAGATAGAGGCTATGATGTAGTCTTCAGTAAGGGAAAGGTTTTCCTTAGACACATCATCACTAGATAGGTGAAGTAGATCGGTTCATGGGTCAAGAACCTATGTGCTCTTGAGGTTCAAGATGCATGTAAAGCCTTGAGCAGCAAGGAAACTGATGGAGACTTGATGATTATGAGGGAGATTATATTACCTCTCAACATGCAGTGCCAAAAGAAGTCTCAAACAATTGTGGAGGAGCCACGATTGGTGTAGCAGCTTCAGGAGGTTGTAGAGCAGCCACAATAGGGGAAGCTGAGAGGAGATCGAGTAGAGATATCTACTCATGCAGAGACCTCTAGTAGGGGGAAACTTTGAGTCAAGTGGGCAGAGGGATCACATGTAGCCATACCTCTAGGTAGGAGGTGGGGCGATGTGGAGTGATTGTCCCAAGGAGGAGGGGCAAGATCCTTGAGGTACCCAACCTCTTTGATTTGAATTTGCTATACGAGCCTCGATGAGGAGTAGCAGAACTGACTGATTCGGTAGAGATAGATGTGTATGGAGAGGTAGAGAGAGCTATAGTGCAGGGAATTCCAAGATAACGCAGAGCTAGTAGGCTGCAGCAATGAGAGAGGCACAAGTGTGTTGCACTAGTGCAGGGTAGCACAGAGACGTATGTAATTGTTACACAGTAAAATATCACTATCTCCTTGTCAGTTTCCCTACTGTGTCATAAAATCAAATCCATCATGCTCATGCTCTCTGGAATGGCCAAAAAACCCTCTTTGCCTAAGTTTATTGGATCATCGTGACTGTTATTAAAATAACCGCGCTGACTGGCGGATGATAGTGCAACGGGTGCGCTGACAGTGCAGAAGCACACGGGTTTTCCGCACTGGTCAAATTTCATAAACAGTGCACCCTCCGCTTGTATTATATCATGCTTACCAGACCTCTTCTGTAATTGAGATGCGATGCCAGCGCGCCAGCCCAGTTTTGCACCCGTGCTGATCCTGTTTGGGCGAGTTTGTTCCAACAGCTAGCCTTCTAGATGACTCCAGACTTGGTTGTTAGCTTTGTAAAGGTCGCCATCCTTTCTAAGGCATGTCTGTTCGCCTGGTCACCCACTTTTC
>APFE031104659.1:0-16942 GCA_000404065.3 Pinus taeda
CAGAGAAACCTAAGAAGGTCCTCACACTAGCAGTGATCTACTCTGCTACGCTTGGGACATGTACAACTAATTTCTTCCTGCCCACTTCAGCCTTGGATGGTATGACAAACAATGTTTCAACTCTTGCTTTGGCTTTAGTTTCAGCTTCAAATAGAATTTCAGTTTCTTTGAATGAATCCTTGACTAAAGCAAGAGAGTGACCGGCCTAACAGCCCCTCTGGTTTGTTCATTCACCTTAAGCAATTGAACACCATTAAACTTTTCCACAATGCACCAGATAAATGTGTTTTTGTCTTTTGAAAGATGTGATGTCCTAAGGCCTTTGTGTTGACACAAACTTTTGATTTTTGTTTCATGAGTTCCCTTCAGAACTAACTTTAGATTGTAATTTTGTCTATTTTCAATTTTTATTTTCTTATGTATATTAGCATATTAAAACTCACAGTACGTCTTCACCACTAATTAGGTATGCTGAATCTCTGGCAACCCCATCGACCACTTTTTCTTACTGCGAGCACTAATAAAATCTATATATTTATCTCTCCCCAAATGTCGGGCAGGATTTGAGCCTAGTATTCCCAGTTTTCCTTTCTCTAATTCTATAAGGTATACACCAATTGTGTGTTTCTAATGCATTTGTTGTTTTTTTCACTCTTTACTTCTATGACATTTCGTATGTTAGCGTTGTTTCCTGTATTTTTTGATTGCTATATCTACCATGTATGTCACACCTAATGACTCTCCTTGCTTTTCTGCACCAATGTAATGAACATATGCTTATGTTATTTAGATAATAGAAAAATATACATAATCACAGATTCACCATATAGCCATCTCTGTGCTCCATAATATAGAGTAAATTGGAGCTTTTATAAAACCCCAATCTGTGACCAACAAGAATACGACAGATGGGCCTCTTTGCTTTTCCTCTGTAATAGTCAATTTTTAATTTTTTTCAGCCACCAAAAAAATTCAGAGAGTAAGGCCGTGTCTATGTTCTCATTGAAATTTCTCTCTTGCTGGAGGCCATCTCGGCAATCAAAAATGCCTTCTATATTCTTGTCATTTCGAAGGACAAAATAGAGTTAGCAGTGCCAGTTTTTGAACAGATATATATCCTCCAGCAAAGCAATAGATTGTAACGATTTCCGAGGAAAAAAATAGATTGTAATGATTTGTTTATCAGCCTGAATGGGCAGCCAAAGAACCCCAGGGGAATTTTGATCTCATTGAGGCTACGCTGACGCTAAGTCTATAAAATGTTGTCTCATGCACTTTAGATCGTGTGACAGAGTTCATTCCCACAGTCATGGAGACACAGAACCACACATGATGCTAGTTTGTTGTGCATCAACCAAAATATACTGGACCCAATTTGAGATGAGCATAAAAATGTTAACAATTTGATATTTTCCCACTGTCCACTACATCTCCGTTTGTAACCTCTAGCTATGTGAATTTTTATCTTCTTGTGGATGTTACAGGTTAATTGTTCTCAAGTTGAAGTTAACAGAATTGGTCAATTCTGGGAAGTTGCCCCATTTCACTTTATTCAAGACAAACTCCTCTGTAACAGTGATAGTTCATCTCTACATCATTTAGGATGTTAATGTCCTGGTTTTAAAGATACAAGACTATTAAGCACAAGGAAAGTTGCCATGTTTCACTTCATTTAAGACAAACTCCTCTGTATTAGTGATAGTTCATCTCTACCTCATTTAGGATACTAATGTCCTTTAGTTTGAAGTGGAATGTCCCATCCCGAATTAGTGTCAAGTATGCCTATATTCTTTCGTCAAACATATATCATGTCAATGCAATTTGTTACAGCAGAGATGTGCCACCAATGTATTTTTAAAAATAAAGAATTCTTACTTAATAAGAGCAATAATGACTACAGCAGAGATGATCATGTTGGCACAAACAATATAGTACTGGTATGATGGTATCCATGACTTAGCCTATGTCGCAGCATAGAATCCCTTGAATCCCTCTGTTATATGGTTTCTATGCGGCCCATCCTTCGTATTTTACGCTTCAGGCTGCTCAGCATTCCATCCATTAACTTGCTGCCCCTCCTTGGCCCTGTCGCAGCATAGAATCCCTTGAATCCCTCTGTTCTATGGTTTCTACACCGCCCACCCTTCATAGTTTATGCTTCAGGCTGCTCATCATTCCATCCACTAACTCTCGCCCCTCCTTAGCCCCTGTCTTGACCTGATGTGCTAGCTTTCTATACTAGAGAAGATATACTATGATCCACATCCTCTGTTGTACCAAGTAGGCCTGTGATTAAACATAGGATAAGCCCTGCTTCCAGCAAGCATAGCCCAAACACAGACACTCAAAACTAATTCCACTGTACTGATTCAGCCCTCAAACAGTGTCAAACTTGAACACTACACAGTCCCTCCAGCTATTATATGAATCAATCGGCTACCAACTAGTTTGCAGTGTTGTATCACATTGGTTCACCAATATTAGCCTCAGACAAGAATCTAGTATGGTAGCTACAGGACTCAAATTCTCACGCAGCCTTGTCATAACTTCAATGATGCTTCCAGTGCAATCTCAGAGATGATTGTCAATCTTAAACCTCTGTCACTGCTGTCTTGGTCATCAATTTATCAACAGACCCCACCAAGATTGATTCTACTCATTATAACTCAGCCATTATGAAATTTGGTCGGTGCAGGAATCACACTGTATCGGCATCCCAGTTGCCTCATATTTTCTTAAGCACAGTTAGGCCGAATGCCAACTCAAGAATTCGTCCCTATCACAGCCATTTTCAGAGTCTCCTCACCCATGCACTTTGGTCCTTAGTCATTAAATATTGCTTCCCCTCTATGAGTAAATTGGCTTCACCTTAAACCCCTGTGTACATGAACTCTTATTTCATGTGATCTGCCCATGGCTATTATGCTCAGCTGCTACCAAGGGACAGCATAACCTGTGAATGGGATCTCTTCGATCTTTCATAAATTCAGCTCAAGAACATCGCTGCCATGAAGGGAAAGGCACCATTTTTCACTTCCCTGACAATTAAACTGGCAAATGCCCTTAACTCGACTCCTTATGATAAACTGGCTCGGTTCAGTTGTCAAAGAGGAATGCCGCATATAGATTCCATGAATTAATCCAATGAGGAATCTGAGTGATTCCTCATTCAAGACTAGCTAGGGTGGAATCTTTCACCACCGAAGACCAGTTATTTTGATCAGCTAGGGTGGGTAATTTCTCTACCTAAGAAGATCATGCTCAGGGAGATCATGCTCAGGGTTATAAACCCTCAAGCAAGCACCAAGGGCCAAAGTAAACAATCCATTTAACATCCCATCATATCCACAAACAATCCCCTGCCTTCTTTTTATTGTGATGGCCATCAAAATACCATGGGTTCCTTCTTCTCTTTTAATTAAAGTGACTTTATAAGTTTCACCTTTAATTAATAAAGTCACTTAACATTCAACTTTTTATTTAATTACTCAATATCACCTTAGAGATGACATTAAATAATTAAATTAATTAACTGGTCTCCTGTTCTTGGAGAGGATCATGACATTAAATAATTAAATTAATTAACTTGTCTCCTGTTCTGGGAGAGGATCATTACATAAAGATATAAGAGTATTAATCACAATGCTCAAGTTTTCTATTAATCAGCAACAAGCTGCAGTTCTCAAGATTGATACTATTCATCAAGTAGGTCAACTTTTCTGCATGAAGTACGGCCATACCTCTATCCTAAAAATTTTGAATACACTTTCGGAAGCACTAGAGAAAGGCTTCCTTTTGGCGAAAACTATTATGCAGTCATTGAAAGTGGAGCTGGTTGGTTGACAACATCTCTGCAGCTTTTCCAACTTTTAAGACAGAGCCTTGTGTATAATAAGTTTCAACTTAAACAAATATAAGCAAACTGCCAAGTTAAGAGATCAGTTCTCAAGAGCATACATCATTTAACTGTCATCAACATCCTGCCACATTCAAACAACCAAAAGGTGTTGGTCAAAAACAACTTAGGGAAAAATATCTCTAATGTCATACAAATAATTTGTGGAAGAGCCTTGCCCTCTTTCCATAGATCATGCTCTCCGTTATGAGCAGAACATTTCAACCTGATAAACCTAAACCTGTACTTCTCAAAAGTGAGTAAGAATATGTTTACTGTCAGATAGTTCCTCCGCAAGTAGATCAACTAAACAAATTGAGGGCCACTTGACAAAAACGCTGGCAGGAACAGTTCAAAATCCTCTTCCATTGCTCTTGTGCCTTGAAAGTAGTTGAATTTTTACCATAGCTAAAAAATTATCCACCATTTACAGTGTTCCTCCCTCAAGTGATATGGCTGAGCAGTACTAACATTTCTTTCATTACCCTGTTTGCTTCTTGCAGCTTATCATTTGTGCCAAGTGAACTAATGAGGACACTATATGTCCTAAAGTTTGACACCATGCCCATTTTAATCATTTCATCATAAAACATCAAAGCATATTGCATTCTACTTTCCTTACAAAGCCTGACAATGGAGTCCATATCCTGTGAGTTGACATGAGTGACCACAACCTCCTTCAGAATTTCTCCATCTGTATTAGCTGTCAGCATGGAAGTTGCATCAAGGTTATCATCATTTAAAGACCTATCAAGTTGCATACTACAACTTGAAATTGCAGAAGCTGGATTCCTTAATTCCAATTCCCTTAATATAGTTGCTGCTTCCTGTATCTTTCCTTCATGATAAAGCCTTTTGATGAAATCAGCAAATGAGAGATCAAGCTCTGACCCAACAACTGATTTTTCAGTTCATGAAAGATTAAATCTTCTACAACACTCAGAGTGCACTCTACAGTCAGTATCGATGCCAAGAAGTAAATCCCTCTCAAGCATTTCTTCTACAAGTTTACTTGCTTCTTCCAACCTACCTTTACTGCAAAGCCCATTAATAAGGTTGGTGTAGCAAAAGAGAGTTGCAACAAGTCCTCTTCTTTCCATTTCATGAAAGAGTGTCAGAGCTGCCTAAATATTGCATATTTTGCAGTGCCCTTTAATCAATGACTCGAACATAAAACCATTTGGCAGAATACTCCATTTCTCCATTTCAAAGAGAAGAGTGGAGGCCTTCTCAATTTTACCTTGCATGCAGTATCCAGAAATCAGTAGATTGTAAATATTGATATTTGGGACAATGCCCTTCGCTAATAATTTCATCAAGAGCTCCTCTGCATCCTCTAAATAGCCTTCCCTACAGAGACCACATATGAGTTTAGAATAAGTGGTAAGGGTGGGAGTAACATTTGTTCTCTCCATAGCATCAAATAACCTGAAAGGTTCTACTAGGCAGCCTTCATTGCAAAGTAAATCGATTATTGAATTATATGTGGCCTCATTAGGCATAGTGCCTTTTAATTCCATTTCCTTGCACATTTCTAAAGCTTCATCCAAACAACCTTCTCTGCACAGGAAATAAATTACTTTTGCACAAGCAACTTTATCTGCCACAATTCCCTTCCTCAGGAATTCTAGAGTTCCAATATCGAGTGCGCAAATGATCTCTAGCAGCATCGATTAAATAGATTTGGTCAAATTAAGGTTTATGACCTACATGCCTAAAATCAAGGAAAAAGAGACACTTGGCGGTAGTTTCTAAAAATAACGCAAGTTCCTCCTTTGGGTTACTAAAATTATATCCATATTTTTTAGGGATGCTTTTTGCTCTTTTTCCTTTTTCAAGAAAAGTTGTGATGCATTGCCCTGAAAGATTGCATGGTTCTGGGAAGGACTGGGCAACTCTCTGGTTCATGCACTAAGAAATTTATGAGCATAATGGATTTTGCGCAATTTCTGGGTTGAGTGGCTCTGGGCTGCCTCTCATGTCTACGTAATTTTGTATCTCAAGGTTGGATGCATTCAGTACTGCGCATTTCCTGAGCTCAAGGCCCACTAGCATCCAGGACTTCGAAATTCCCAAGAGTAAGGCCAGTTACCCTCAAGAATTGCGCAGTTCTATAAGGAAAGCCTGGAACTGTCAAGGGACAAATTCAAGAGATCAGTTTGTGGGTTAGAAAATGAACTAAGTGAGAAAACACAAGCCAATATGAAAAGAATAAGGCTAAATTAAAGCACAAGTACCTGGGTCAATGCAAGATGAGTTGTTGTGGTTTAGAAGGGAGGCTCCAAAATCGAATCCTACGCAAAAAAATTTAGGGTTGTTGTAGCTGCTACAATAGAGCCATGTAGCTAGTGTACTGATTAGGTGACCTTCTCTTCCTGCGCTGTGAAGTGGGTGCACCCACATTCTCTCTATCATCATGTAATAATCTCTCAACTTCCTTGGTTCTTTTCTTACCTTCTCTCGATGCTTCTTCTAGAGTGGGTGTCTCTACTCTTTGATCCTCAATTTTCCACTACTCCACAACTTCCTGAGGTTCCTCCTTTGGTGCTAAATGCTCCTCACCTGATGGAATTTGAAGCTCCCTCTAAAGAGAGCACTACATTGCTTTCTCCTCATCAAACTTCACATCCCTTCGTACAACTGTCATTCTGAGTGATGACAAGTATACACGGTAGTTATCAGGAGAATCTATGTACCCCACAAATACCTACCCCCAACTATGTTGTTGGCTCAAGCTTCTTCCTTGATTCTTTAGAGACATGGTAGTAAATAAAGGCTCCAAAAATCTTGAAGTGTGACATATCCAGATTTCTCCCTGAAAAAGCTTCGTCTAGTGTGATCATTCCAAGAATCTGATGAAGACTACGGTTCTGTAAATATACTATTGTGTTGCATTCCTATGCCCACAAATGCAGTGGTAGGCCTTAGTCACGCAACACATCCCTTGGATCTCCCATAATGCTACATTTCTTTCTCTCAGCCACCCCATTCTGTTGTGGGTTGTGGGGTGTTGTCAACTCCCGTCGAATGCCTTCTTTGGCACAAATTTTTTTAAATTCACTTGGCACATTCTCACCTCCATTATCGCTCTTGAGAGCCTTCACCTTCTTATTAGTTTCTTTGTCAACTTGTGCCTTGAATTCAATGAACTTGGATAATTTCTAATCTTTCTTTTGCATGAAGAAGATTCGGCACTTCCGAGAGAAATCTTCTACAAAGAAAACAAAATATTTGTGCCTGGTAGTGGAGACTATCAAGAAAGGTCCACAGACATTAGATTTGATTCTTTCAAGGACTGCGTTTTCTTTGTTGTCCCGATCACAGAAATGGATTTGTGTACTTCCCCAAAGTACATCCTTTGCACACATATTTCTGCTCAAGTGCTTCTTTGGGGAGGCATGTGGTTATTTACTATAAAATCTTCAAGGCACCATGATGCAAATGGACAATTATTTTATTCCATAGTTCATCAATATCGCGACTCTACACCTTTTTTGCCTTAGTGCTTAATGCAACACAATCTTCCACATATAGCTTATACATTTCCTTCACGTGAACCTCGATCTGCTTCACCTACCATGTGGTTATGTGTCTTAGGAATGCCTTTCCTTTGTTGAAGATTGTGTCATAACCACGGTCTTCCAAACCTAAGATGAATACGAGGTTTGTCTTTAGGTTCGTAACAAACATGGCATCCTTGAGCTTGAGGGAGGAGATCAACTCCCTCTAAAAGGTGACTATACCAATCTCGGTCGCATTGTACCTTCCATCGTCCCTCATCTCAATGTGCATATTCAAGTCTTTATCCTCCAAGTCACTGAAAAAATATATATTCCTCGTCATGTGGAATGAGGCACCATTATCCAAGTACCACACACTCCCCATCACTGTGTTGGTCGTGCATGAATTGAGAGTAAATTTAAGCTCTAACTATGAAGCCAAGGCTTCACCTACTACTCCTCCTTTGGTATTCTTGCCTGTCTTCTTATGTGAACGGTTCGTGGCATAGTGCCCGAATTCATGAAAATTGAAGCACTTAATTTTAGATAAGTATTTATTCTTTCCTCCTTGATTGGATTATGATTGGATAAGTATTTCTTCCCTTTCCTTTTCTTTTCCTTTCCATCCAATGCAATGTTTTCCACATCCTTGCCCTTGGATGAAGTCCCATCTCTAGTATTTCGCCTTATTTCCTCCCAGTGTACCAAATCGTACCATAAGTGTTCCCAATTTGGTAGTTTCTCCCTCCTGTCCACCGAATCTTGGTAGTTGTGCCAACTCTTGGGAAGGCCTAGAGGGGTTAGGCTTACCAAATCATCCTTTTCTATAATAGCATCAACCCCGCCAAGTTCATCACGACATTGTGTGAACTTGCTTAGATACTAAGGTATGGAGTCAATCTTCTGCATCTTGATATTTTGAAGTTTATCCTTGAGTGTCAGCTTCTTATGGTCACTATTGTTATCAAATAATTATGCCAGTGCTTTCGACATTGAGAATGGAGTATCTTTTTCATGGATATTTGAGACAATGTGATCTCATACTCCCTCCAAGATAATTATCCTCGCTTTGGCCATATCTTTCTTCCATTAAGCCAGGCCATGGACATCTGCCGAAGGTGGTTGCAGAATGTTTGTCTTGACATATTTCAACAATCCATTTTCATCCAATACTGCTTCCATGCAATCCTTTCATGGGATGAAATTAGAGCCTCCTTCTAAGGCATACTCTAGCCTCAACCCATTGAAGTTCATCTTCCCAAATCTGAAGAGATCCTGCAACACTAAAGTGCAAATTTGATTCTACTAAGAACCAACTTCGAAATTTCTACCCTAGTGTGAACCTTCTCCGATACCATGTAGAAATTATGTGTAGATTTAAAACTTCTCATGAAATTTACTAAATCACGAGACTCAAACCTACTCTACTGCTTTGCAGAATTCAATTCACAATCTAGAACACAAATCATAGACATGCAAAAGGAAACATCACACATACAAAGAGATTAATCTAGGGGAAAGAAACTTCTCAAAAACCCTTCCTATATGTATTGCATTAACTAAAGAATATAGATGAATACATATGCTTGCTCAAGCCTGAGCACAAATTTCCAGTGTATATTCTATCCCTCTTCCTGACCGACTAAGTATGGCCAACACTTAACCAATTTTCAAGCCCTTAAAGCTCTTTTTTCCTTGTGTTGTTCCTTGAAGAATTAGGGCCCTATTAATTAGGAAATTCCTCAAATTGAATTGTGCAATTCCTTTAGGTTGATCTCTGATTGCATGCACCACATGTACACATTGGAATAGTCTATAATTGATAGTACACTACCTTGGAATCTCCATCTCAACTGGGTAACTCGAATTCTATACATGCAACAATTATTTTGGGCTAATTGATTAGTTATCTGGATGATCACTAAGTGTGACTGAAGTGGCACTCCACAACTTGACCTTCCACTAGTTCAATAGTTAGAACTAGTTTAACTGGCAATAACTCAATTTAACTGAATAAGATTGCTACAAATTAGCAATCACTCATGCTTATTTGAACTCGAGGCCTCCAACTTGAATTAACTGAGTTAACTAAGTGACAGAAGCCATGTCACCTCAGTTAACTATTGCCAAGATTTATGCTAAAATGGAAATTCGAATTTTCTCTAGTTTGAACAAGGCAAAGCCAAACTAAGATTTTCTTGTTGCATTTTTTCAACAGAGGATTCTCTCTGCTGAAAATCTCTAGGTGACGTGGTTTATAGGAAATATAACTTCCCTCTTTCTTTGGATGAATGGATAAGGAATCCTAACAAAAGAGTTTCAATTTCTTCAACCATCTAGAGAGAATTTGTTGAATCCTTTAATGTAATAGGTGAGGGCCTCGCTTGGCAGGTCAGAAATAGGAATAAATTTAGAGTAGGCATCAACCCTTAGGTAGATTTCTCTGAAAACTTCAGACTTGATCCAAACAAATCCACTAGTCATAACACTGAGTATTTTTTGAAACTTCTAGAGAAATGGGAAGCTCATGTTTATGAGAGGAATTCTAAGCTAGTTAGCCCTATACCACAACTTATGGGAGATGATGGGGGTCCCAAGTTGAAGAGAGGTGTAGTCTAGACTTGTAGTGGTCAATGACTTAGTATGCCATGTAGGATTAGAAAGTTCGATCCTAGTATTCTTGAATTTGAAACAATTCCATTAAGATAGTATTACTTTGAAAACCTCAACCTTATGGTAGATTAAATGCTACTCTAGTTGACCCCAAGAATACAAGAATCCAATGCATTGAGAAGGAGAAGGTTGCTAAAGAAAAAGGATCATTAGGGTGCCCATTATTAAGATAACATGATAGAATATCATGCCCATGGAGGGGATCTAACCATGTTAATGCCCTTGGCTTAAGTGAGCCATAAATTATTCGTTGGTTTAATGGTTCCTCTAAGGTATGTTAGTGCTTAAATATGACAACCATTGATTCCTTGGTTGACATTTCTAAATATGTGAAGAGTGGTAGATCTCCAAGCATGCTTCTCTTTCAAGGTAAGCATGCTAAGATAATAATTATAGGCGATTGATATGGATTAATTGAATTACCTAACATTCCAACACAAGTTTGACATTATTAGTGACTATGGAGTGGAAAACCCATAAATCATGAGTTAATCTAGCCACTATTTCTTATCCATGCTTGCATTTATCAAAGTTAGGACAAAGGTGCTCCTCAAGCCATTCCACCCAAGGTTTATTTGTAATACGCTGCATTAATAATAATAATAATAATAATAATAAAATGAAATACCCCCGATCAGGGTGGAAAAAAGGGCGACGCGTGGGATAATGATGGAGGCAAGGAGGTGGCAGTACAACCCACCTCTTAAGTTAATCATCCCATAGGTTGTGGAGACGGCCTGCAGGCACGATCGAAAATCGAGGCGAGGAGATGGAAGAATAATGGAGGAAGAAGGGGCAAGGATTGGCGGCGTTCAGATGATGGGACGTTGGATAGGTGGCAACATAACAATAAGAGCAGGCAAGGGCAGAGTTGAAGGAAGTATGATGCAAAGGAGGGCGGCGAAGGAAGAGAGCAGCTGGCAGGTAATCCCTTCTATTCGTTTCAGAAAGGGGCAGAAGGCAATGGCAGAGAGAAGGAGAAGGGCTGAAGAAGACGTGAATAAGGCAGGTAGGCAGACGAGACAAGATAAAGGCATGTAGAGAGCTCAGTTCGACACTGAGCAGGGCCAGCGGAAGACAGATAATCAGAGGGCCTGGGAGGAAGAAAGACCCCCTGAGCATAAAAATCAATACCCTTCTAAAGGAAGAGCGGGGACGACCAACATGCTTAAGGAAGAGCAGCCGGGAAAAGAAATAAACCTGGACAGGAAAGAAAAGGAGTATGACAGAGAGGAATTCACAGGGAAAGTCTCATTCGAGGTTGGACGGGGGAGCCAGGAAACCACCAGGAGCAAACTGCTTCGCTCAGGTAGAGGAAGAGGACGCAGGGGCAGAGGGAGAGAACGACAATCCAATAGTCAAGATTCTAAAGCACCTTCATCAACACGACAGAGACGGGGACACAAAACAATGAAGCATATGGTGTATGAGGCAGAGAAGGCCTACAACGAAGGAACCAACACAGACATCCGTAGACTTATTCAGGAATTGGAAAACAATGCAATGCAGGATGATTCGAAACCGGAAATGGAGGATTGGGGCAACTTGATCCCTGATTCGGGCAATACAAGGGGACACCTATCCTTATACAAACAAGCCTTACATGTATACTGGGTGGTGAAGCGGTTATTGGCAAAAGCAATGGAGCAGGTAGCAGAGGAGATGGAAGAAATGGCTCAAGGAATTCCAAATTTAAGAAGGGAGATGAAAAACCTCCAACTTACCTTACTGATGCAGGACAGCACGCTGGAGGAAATTCAACTACTCTTGAAAAAGATAACTACAGTGCTTCGAGAAGATGAAAGCCTGAAATTATGGTAGACTAATCCTTCCAGATTATGCAAATGGTTTTCTTTGTTAGTCCTTTGAGAACTTGTTCTCCTTTTTGCTTTGTTACAAGTTGATTATGTCGATAGGAAACCAGATCAGTAATTTTGGCAGCGAAGTGTATTTGGCATGGATTTGCAGACTTAGTCTTTTTTGTTATTGGTTGGTGTATAAAGACTTAAGGTGGCCAACAGATCCGGTTTCCCTCCCGGGCGGGTTGAGGCCACCAAACGTTTGTACTTATTTCGACTTGGATAAATAGAAAAGTAAAGGTCCTTCGTTAGCTTACAAAAAAAATAATAATAATAAAATGAAATAATATTAATATGTAAATTAATAATAAAAAATAAATGAATAAACTTAACTTTGGGGCGAAGTTTTGTAAAAAAGGGGAGTATGTAATACCCCACATTAATTATTATAATAATAATATACGAAATGTAACAACCAAGAATTAAAATATACAATACACCAACCATTCTATCAACACAAATCTTCATCTAATTAGCATAGAATTTTCGAAAGAAAACATTAGTAGAGAAGATATACCTGCAGAACAAAGAACAAAAATAGATCTTACTAGTGATTTTGGGGTTGTAACACCATTTGGATCTTACTAGTGATTTTGAGGTTGTAACACCATTTGGATCTCGCTAATTACAACAAAGTGTGGAGGATGACTCTACACCAAACTTTAGATAAGATGCAATCAAAATTTCTTATAGTTGTCCCCCTGAGCCCTCAATTAGTGTACTACTTCAAATGTCAATTAGTGTACTACTTCAAATGTCCTTTATCTCACAACATTCCTTTTCTCAAAGAATGAGTGAATAAATGAATGCCCTCCTCTCTTTTTTGCCATTTATATAAAACAAATCATTTATTTTAATTATCTTCCTCTTCATTTTTTGTTATTTTTTTTTAATTATTATCTTTTTTTCGTTATTTATTGTTTAATTAATTTATTATTTACCTTATCTTCATAATTTATTGTTTTATAATATAAATAATATATTTTTTGTTTTATTTTAAATTTATATATTAATATTAATTGATCTATTATTACTATTATTATTATTGTGGAGTATTACAGAACACAAATCTATAAAGCCTTATTTAATGTATACTTTTCTTTTAATAAACTTATCGTGAAACAGTTATCTTTTAGAAAAAAAAAAAGCAAAAAGCAAAAAGCGACAAGTTTCTTAATTGCAATTAACCTAAAAGTTTGGTAAAAAACAACTAATATCCCAAGATTACCAATATCTTCCAAATCAAGCCAATAAACCAAAATAGATTAATGAATGATAAAATTTACCATTCATTTTGCAACAAATAAATAAAAAAGTTACTACTATTATATATTTAAATAGACCTATTATGTATATGATTAATGATGCTAAAATGTTTGATATAAATGCTTCTTATTCGAAGCACATTCTAAATTTGCGTTGGACGTAATCTTGGTTAATCAAGTGATTTATTACCTAATTTAAAATTTTATTACATTGAAATATACTAATTATATAAATTTAATATAACACAGATTTTATCACTTTCATTACTAATTTTGCAATTTCTTTTAGTTAATTTCTATTAACTTCAAAAAATTTATATAACAAAGATTTTATCACTTTCATTACTAATTTTGCAACTTTTTTTTAATTAATTTCTATTAACTTCAAAAACACAGATTACATTAGGATGCCAAAAGCTTCATAGCATTTCTAGTGTTACATACAAGCATTGGTCATGGATTTCCATTTTTTCTTTTTTCCCTATGAACGTCTACCAAAGCAATAGATGTATCATTTACAATTGAGGATGAGACCATATTCTCATTTTTTGATAGAGCTCTACATGGAATTTATTTATCATTATTTTAATGGTCAGACTTGTGGTTGTCTTTATGTCTTCTACTTGCCAACACAATTATTGTTGATGATGCTTGATTCTCTTTCACTTGAAAGTTATCGTCTGTTGAGGATTGGGGTTGTGCCACAATGGATTGTTATGGAACTTGGGTGGTTGCAGAGACAGGGGGTGGCTTATGTCGATGAACATTATCTTTTGAACTTATCGAGGTCGTTTGACTGGAAGCAACCTTTTGGTCACGCTGTCCCCAATTGGGTTTTAACTGCTCTTAGGAGCCGAACGATCCCTTGGAGGAAGGGAAAACATTTTGAAGATGCCCTGGTTACTAAGAGAGTCTACACTTGAAAGTTGTATTTTCATAGTATAAAGGTTGAGAGAATTTCTTTCCAACCCACTTGAAGATAATATGATCTGGCAGTCCTTCACTCAGATCTAATTCAACACATATACGAATGAATGTGATGAATCTAGAAGTCAATATTTCATTGTCTTTTCATAGTCTAAAGGTTGAGAGAATCTCTTTCCAACCCACTTGAAGATAATATGATCTGGCAGTCCTTCGCTCAGATCTAATTCAACACATATATGAATGAATGTAATGAATCTAGAAATCAATATTTCGTTGTCTATATTGATGTAGTGGTCCAGAGAATTACTAATTTTACAACTCAATATAAGAGATGCTACCACTTATAATAATACTTACATCATTACATATATCAATTTAGAAAAATATAAATAAATTTTTATATCCTTTCTGTCCTTACTAAAAAAAATATTGTATGGGTATGAAGAACAAAGATCTGATATACATATATTTACATTACTTTGTCGACACGAGATGGATGTTATCACTTATATAAGTATACATCTATTTAAATTAATTATTTTTCATGTTCACATAATTTGATTTGTATATTTTTTGTTATTGGAAATTATTTTACTTTTTTACAAGAAACAGGTCAAGAGGTTTATATTAATAAAGATGGGATCCATCCCAAAATTATTACAAAATTTCTAAGATCAAAAACTACCAAAATTATTTGAAGGTTTAGGGTAGGGCACATAGGATCAACCCAGATCATTACAAGAGAGCTCTTAAATACAACAAATTTAATTATATTCTAGTTAAAAACTTTCCAAAAGATCCCTAAAATTCATATATATTTGCAGCCCATTTTCAATTTAGAACCATTTTAGCTTTTGATGGCTTCTCGTTAATGTTGGAGATTTGTTTTTCATCTCTTTTCCAACTTGGATCAAGCCCAAAAATTTTGTAGAGTTTAACGCCTCATCATGCTTTGAGTGACCTTTACTAGCAACTTCATTCTTATGGCCCGTGCAAGGGTCTTCCACTTCTTCCTGATCATCAAAAGAGGGAGCCTTTTCAATTTTTTCTGGAGAAGCTCACTTAATAGAGGTTTGGAACTTCGAAGCAATGTTCTTACCCTTGTCCAATGTTGGAGGATCAACCCCAATTTTTTTTTCCCAAAGAGTTCTTTGGAGAAACATTTAAATTACTATCTTTTATTGTGATGTCTGGAACCTTCACGCTGCTACTTATCTTAACTTGATTTACTGTTGAAACTCCATGATAGAAAGGGAGATCAATCTTGTGTTATGAAGATTTCTCATTGTGAAGAAATTGAGGAGGATCCTTGTTATAAATTGTATAATGATCTAAATTAGTGCCCTCCCACCATCTAGGTTTGCGATTGATTTTTATTGCTTTGTTCTTCCCAGCTTTGGGGCAGTTTTTAAGGGAATGCCTAGTCTCATAGCAAGATTTACAAAAAAAAGAAATGTTTTCATAATCCAATTTTTGCACCCATAAATAACTAGGCCCTATTAACTTAATTTCAGTGGGAAACCCTTTACTAAAATCCATTTCCACACAAATGTGAGCATATGTAGGTTTTAGGTAGTATTTTGTATTTTTGTAATGACAATAGAGTTTGCCTAAAGCATTACCACTTGCAGTCAAAGAAACAAAATTCCACGTATGCAAAGGGAAGTTGGGGAGTCTTACCAAACCCGAAGTAATCAAGATTGAAGCCGAAATAGGTCAAAAGAGGGAAACCAAGGCTACAAAGAAATCTCTGCAATTTCCTAGAACCACAAACCAAATTAAAAAATTAGCGATTGGATTTTAACATTGTTAAAGACAGTAATAAAGAAACCTATTGCCAAAGTGTAGATATTCAATTCATCAGAGAATAAGGGCTTCCATTGCTCAAAAATCCAAGCATGGTGGTCAACAAGCTTCGACCATGGGCCATTGAATTTGCAAATCAATCCTGCCTCTGAGAAAAAAATTCCTCACTCAGAGCCTCACCCACTAAAGGGATCTTAATCGAAGGAGTCTGAAGAACAAGCATCCCAAAGAAAGAGGAGCCAAAAATAGGGTTCATAATGTCTTGAAACAACCTAGAAGGTTGACGACAAGACGCAGATTTTACCATATAGCAGAAAGAGAGAAGGGGCACCACCTGGCAAGAGCCCTCCTAGCATGAGGGAGGAGTGGTGTTTTTTTCACCAGAAATTGAAACAGAGTCAATATTTTTTCCAACTGATAGGGATATGAAAGACATTGCAACACCCTTGGTGGCAATAAACTCAGAAGCCAACGATAACAAGGATCAGTTTGTAGAGGGGTGGCATGGAATCTTCCCCATAACTAAAGGCGATAACTTGAATCCAATTGATTGAAGTGAAGCAATGAATGAAATCGGGAGAAGTCAAGGAACCAGATGCGATGAGTGCTGAAAATTTTGCTATTTGCATAACACTAAGTGTGAAAGGAGAAAGCGATGAGTGCTGAAAATTCTACTATTTACACAACACTGAGTGCGAAAGGAGAAGTGGCCGGCTAGGCCCAAAATCTAGCCACCGCAATAGGGGAGCTTTAGCGCCATGCTTTCATTTTTGGTTGCAAATTATTATTATCATTTATATTTATTTGATTAATATTATTATTTACTAACTATATTAAGAAGCATGTTTATTTTGGAAAAGAATTTTTAGAATTTTAATTCCATTATCTGGATGGTAGTTAAGCTTATAAGTATGCCTTATTTTAAATAAGAACTTTCAAAATTTTAATTTAATTATCAATAATTATTAAACTAATGGTAAAAATTTAACCTCGATACAAAAGTTTCATATAAATGCT
>APFE031104666.1:0-17657 GCA_000404065.3 Pinus taeda
AACTTCAAGTGAGACCAAAGGGTTACATGATTTTAAATCTGACAATTTGTGTATGTTTACAGGTGAAACATGTGAAGAAGGACAATTTGTTGATATTGACATAAAGGAAGAAGAGAGGAAGAATCTAAATTATGTTCTGAAAGAAGAAGTAGAGAAGGATATTAAGCAATCAACTGAAGGACTTGATGAGATTGAAGAGAAGACCATTGAAATGTTTATGCATCATGTAAAGGACTTCGAACAATAGGAGGACTTGGTGATTGAGTCATCAAATGAGATCATGAGGTCTTGTGGTTTTACAACTGACAAGTTGTGTGTGAATGCAGGTAGTGCAGAAGACAAACCATCTTATGGAATTGTCTTGAATGAAGCTGAAATTTTGCAAGAAAAGTATGATGATGACTGTAAGAGAGAGGTATTACGGCTTTCTACACACCAACAATACAATAAGAAGCTTTTAATGTTACAAGAAGCATAAAGGCATGAGCGAAGTTAATCTCGGGAAGAAGTTGTGATGCAGAACAACTAAAGAAGAGAACCCTGGAAGAAACCCGGAACCACAGGAACACTAAGAAATGGCCTAAATGTGAAGTAGGCAGAACAGAATGAGAACATTTAGATCTTTTAGATTGATGGATATAAATGGAAGAAGAAGAATGGCGGAGCAGTAGACCACGGGGATATGAGAGTGCAAAAATTGTTGATCGGGATTGGAGACCTGCACTCAATCACAACCATCGATCAAAATATCAAATTCTTATGTTGAAGTCAACTACATAGGTTGAGCTACTTGGTAATCCATGTTCTAGTTGAAGGGCTACAGACTGTAGGATTTGATGGCCTTTGTTATCTAGTAGATATCGGGTCATCAAGAGATCAGACTTTAACTTCAAAGTTAGACCCAAACATTTATAGCTTAAGGATATATAATCCTTATCGGCTCTGTAAGGATGGTTGAGTTTCACGGAAGTTTCTCATGCAATAATTTTATTGACCATTAGATCAAGCATGCCTTGATCAAATAGTGGAGGATGGTGATTGGGTTTGTTGATTGGGTGGATCAACAACCGTCGAATTGAATGATAAGATCAACGGCGTAGAGTGGTGCACCTGTGCAAAAAGTGGAAGTCAACATGGGATGGATGTGGTTCAGTTGTTGTTCAATTGTTGTTCAATTACTCTTTAGTTGTTGTTCAATTACTGAGCAGACCCGAGAAGTTTATCGATGCGAGTTAAATTTATTTGAGTTCCAGAGTACGAGTGGAGATCATGCAAAAGCCATTGATCTAATGGAATGAAATTGATGGTGGAGATTGAACCGATAAAGGTGGGCCTCAGAAAATGTGTGAAGGCCATGGAAAATGTTGAAAGGTAAGGTTAATGTGGTTTATGTGTATTTCTATTATATGAGGTTATTATAGAAATAAAGCGGATTAAGGGAAATTAACCATGGTATGATTAGTGTTAGGTAAATTTGAGACGAGAGTAAGAGAGTATGGTTAATATGTGCAGGTTTAAGAATTAACCAAAGTTTATGAGGGTTGAATAAGATTCTGCTAGAAAGGTTAATTAAGGTTTAGACTAATGAATAGTCTTTGAATCATTTCGGCATGAGATTTTATTAAGGGGCCTTAAACCATAATTAATGAAGGGTTGACTAGGTAGAGAGATTGAAATTCATGGGATGATTGAGATTATGCATTTTATATGCATACTGTGGGTATTGTCAACTTATCCTGGCATCAAGAATCTACATAAAATAATATAGAACTAGAAGGAAAACAAAATAGAACATGGATGTGACACTTATCTCTTAATTCGATTTAGCTTCCTAGGGAAATCCATAGGGGAAGAAAATTACTCTACCCAACCAATGAGAATGGTAATCACTACAAGAACTCCCCCCGATCTAGTTTCACTTCTAGAACCCTGTTTTGATAGGGACAACACGAGTTCCAGCCTAGGGTCATATATACCTTATGGGTCAAACTAGGAATTTTGCTAGCCAACCACCTCTAGAGCTCATTTTTCTGGTAGTTTCCTACCTCACTTGGAAGAATCCTTCCTAAGGTTCCAACTTCTAATTTTTCTATCTTGTGTCTCCTCCAACCAAATGCCAAGTCAGTAGGTAGATCAAACTCTTTTGCTGACACCCACTTGACTTCTTTTTTCCCAACAAAGATGATTTAAATCTACAAAGAGGAATAACTATTTCTAGTTGTCTCGTAAGTGAAACTGTCATTTAATATATTTTCTCTTTAAGCTCCATGGGTGGCCATAATGAATTTATTAATGAAATTTAAAATAAAATAAATGTTCATGTTTATTACAGTTTTCCAAGTCATTCAATAAAAGTAAATTAAAATATTTACAATCTACTGAAGGGTATAATATATTATATATATAATATATATATATATATATATATATATATATATATATATATATATATAATATAGTTAAATAAAATTATATTATACTATAAAATATTCTAATATTATATTATAAATATTACAAAAAAAAATATGTTTGTCTTTATTTAAAAATACAACCTATCTCAATATAATTAAACTACAATTATTATTATAATATTTTATAATATTTTCATTTTTGATATATATTATAGATTATATTTCAAAATAAACACCTATTTATTGTAATTAAAAATATTGTCTACCTAAATAACAATTAAATATGATAATATTTTATATATTCTATTTTAATATTATAATTTGTTTCTTAATATAAAGCTCATTTATCTTTCAAAAATCAATATATTTTTATTTTAACTATTTTATGTCAACTACACATAGAATGATTCACATATCATGTACGATCAATTATATTCTTTTGATTCACATATCATGTAAGATCAATTATATTCTTATTAAATGTTATTTGATGAGTACTAATAAAAAAATTACATATATTTTCAATACTAAAAATTACATTGCTTTCTTCCTTTACTTTCAGTTGTTTTATTTTTGTTTCTATATAAAGTAGATGTATAATTAAAGTGGAAGTTAAATTATTTTCTGAATGACCAATATTAATATTTTTTTGTTATCATTATTTTTACACCGAATGTGTTCCAGTTTTTAAAATGGCCATGCTAGACATTGTCGACCTTTTTCATCTCCTTTTGACATTTGTCCGTCTATTATTTTTCCCATTAAGTGACATCTTTTTGCTAAGGATAACCTAGGCTACTTAAATATTATTTCCATTTCCTCACTTTTATCCTCCAAATCTTACATGGTATATTTGAAGCTTACTTCTTTGCTACCTTGTTGCAAGCTTACTTATTCCAAACATGTTATTCCTTCATTGTCACTCAACGTTTATAGAGAACCTTTTCTTAGACCTCGGAAGGTAAAGGATTTTACCTCTCACCATTGTTCTACTCATATCTTATTATTATTTTCTTCTGAATGTTACCTTCTCTTGTCTTACCACCCACCTCTCATGCTAAGAGAGAGATTACCTTCATTGTTTTAGGTATGAATTTATGTTATCTGCTATGTGGTGTTCTAATGTTTGATATTCAACCACTTTTAATTTATTTCTTCTTATTTTCTTTTTGTTGTTTACAAGTATAGATTTGTGTTCTGCTTCTTCTCATATGGATCTCATTTTTTGGTTTACCAGGTTCTACCTTTATTGTAATTTTACCTTAACGAGTCTTCTGGAAGAAGGCCTAGATATTGCAAGCAGTGGACCAATTTCCTCATTTTATCCTTTGTACAATTATCCTACTTGAGATTTCTTTCATGGAATATTGTTAGTGAAGAATATGAGGAATATGTTCTTCATATTCAGGGGAAGGTACTGCACATTTTCTTTTATTCTTAGTCTTTCTTGTTTCTTTCCACTTTATATCCAAATACAATGCTCACCAAAACTTTACAAATCCCAATCACAATTTCAAATCCAATCCTAATGCTAGTCAAGTTCCCCAAGTTGAAGTAAATGGAGATGAGATTCATTATCAATACCGACAAGTGCGTTTAGGTTTCCAGGTTGACGTTCATATGGAGAGCCTTAAATTGTGAGAGAACTTAGTGTTACAATTCTATTTGAGAACATCACTCCCAACGATCAAATCAATACAATTACGGCTCATCAAACCCTAATTTAGTTACTACATGCCCTAGACAAGTCATCAAATTGAATGCTTTCATCCAAGAAAGTTTTTTAGCTTGAAACTGTGCTAAAATGCCTCCTTAGGACACTAGCACAACCTTGGTTTGGGGAAACTATGCTGTAGAGCAGGTAGGTCCATTCGAAGATGAATTGCACTATGCTTAGGCCCTCTATGACCTGCACTCAATGAGAATGAGTGAAATTGACATAGGATTCTTGGAATATTCCTTGACTCTAGACCATTCTAGAAGGATGCCCAACTCTTATCCCATCCTATGAGCTCGACTTTGGATAGGCTATGAATCAATTAACCCTCTATCCTCTCATCCCTTTCTCCATGGAAACTAAATCCAATTATGGAAAACCATTCAATGCACAATTAATGACAAAACCACTTGCATTTCCCTATAAATTGACCACTCATCATAGTGATTAGGAGGCTCGAATTTGAATATTGTAGTGAAATACGGTTGGTTTGAGACTTGAAATCATTTTCAAGTAATGTTATGATGCCAGATTGATGTTTCATTGGTGTGATGAGGGTTTGGACTAAGCTGGATGAGTGACATGGGATCGAACCACATTAGGTGTTACTTCTCCTTCTACAATAAATAAATTTGTTTTTCCTTTTTCCCATATTCTTGTCTATATCTATAATAAATGTATGTTCTAATGTTGTCAATTCCATTTGTTTATAGTAGTTAGATCATATGCTTTGATTGTTGTCATCTTTTGTTTATGTTGGCAGGTACCAATTGAGTGAATTCAGTTTGAGTGGGAGTGATGGGAAAAATTCAAAGGAGATCAAAGGATGAAAAGGATCACAAGTAGTTTCCTTTATCTTATCTATCTATTGTAGGAAAATGTTAAACAACTTTCCCTATGTTGTTCTAAGTGTAGCTACCCACTTAGGGAAGATGTGCTTATCCGTAGGCATGAATTCCATATAAAAAATTGGTGACCATACTCGGAAATAACTGTCGTTCCTAGTAGTTTACCCTTATCACGTTACATCCTAGTAGACTTTACTTGACTTCATTGATATCTTTTTATTCATCTTGAAGCTTTTTTGGTCAAAAGGTGTGCTTAAATGACTCCCGATTGGGCTCTTTGGCATTAGTGTAGTGTTGGTCTTGACACAGTGCGCTGCAGAGAAGCCTTAGCTTAGAGACAGTGCTTTGCAATGCACTATCTCCCACTCAGGGCTGTGTTGATCTGTGTCAAGCCCAAAAAACCATCATTTGCTTGGTTTTTTCCAAATTTTCTTCTAATGTTGTTCGATGAAAGATCAATGTTTCTACAATTTTTTAAATCAATTTGCATTTCTTCTCCTAGCCCTACTTTGACCATGATTATTTAGTGTTTCTTAAGATATTTCTTTATCATTATCAATTCATTGTCAAAGTTAGCTTACATCAATTAGTCTTTTTTGAAAAGGAATTGTCATAAAGTCTTTATTTATTTGAAAATAAATTATCATAAAGTCTTCGTTTCTTATGAAAAGCATTGATTTATCGTTTGTGCATTTACAGAAACATGCATTATGAATTTAGAAGTTTGTGTGTTCTTGTAGGAATCGTATAGGGAAACTTGCATTAGATGTGCTCTATGTGCTTTGTTTAAAGATTTTGATTACTCTATCCCTTTTAGTTACGGTTTTCATTGTTTAAATCAAATGAAAATAATGTTTCTCATTTTAGTTGCATTTTAGGAGTTTCAGAAATAGCACATGGTGAACCTGAAAGGAACAATTTTAAGCAAGATCAACTAAAATTTATCTCAATTAAGCTAATGGAGCAGTGCAACTTTACACATAATATTTAGAAGTCTAGGCTAGAGACGTGTTCCGGTGTCGTTAAACATAGTAGTTGTCGATAATGGTCTGTGATACATTGCGAGTGTGATACCTCATTCCACGTACATAAGTATATCATAACTCGTCCATGTACTTTCTGCTATATAAGGTGGTGTTATAGTACAAAAAGTATCAAGGAACGCTCTCACTGTGTGGTTTCGCATTAGACAATGCTAACATAGATTGGGCCTCAATGTACGTTCGAGTATATATGGGAGTACTACATTAGGTTTTATCCATCCATAGGTAACTGAGTCAGCCACCGTGTATACTGTGATACACTGAAAACAACATTCTGGGAGATTGCATGTGCATATGTTAAGTCCTTGGTTTAGTGAGGTAGTATATTGCATTTCAGAGTTACTTGGTAATCCTTTTGCCTAGATTATCCCTCTTTTGTTTTGTTATGTTATTTTGATTAAAATAAAATTAATTAGCCATAGATAAAATCCTCCACGTCACTCCTTAGTTGACCATAGGTTGAGACATATGAAAATAACTCTAGAGTCCATTTACCAAGGAATTCCTTTTTATGGGAATCCTAGTCCTTTTCCTCCTTTCTGAAATATTAGTTCTCCTTATATGGCTACATTGTCCTTTCTCGGACGTACCATCAACTTTCGAGTATGGTTGTTCTCAACCTCCCTGGCCCTGCAACTAAATATTCCTATAGTTGGACAAAATCAACCTCCAATTGATTCTAAAGTTGAATACTTTACCTTCTTCATCAGTTGTTTCTTCCACCCCTTCTTCCTTTTTTCCTCGTGAAAGTATTGACACTAGTAACTAGGTAGATAAGAAGAATAAGAAAATTCAACAGGGTGGCAACCAAGAAAACATCACTTCAAATGCAACTTCTGATGAGAAACCATGCGATAAGCCTCACAAACTTCAATGTCTATGCAAAATTTGTACGGGGGACTATCTTCTTTGAAATTGTTCTGGTATTCCTCAGATATTAGAAGAATGGTCATCTCATTCACATCATCTTGTGTCATCAACTTCTGAAGATCATGCTGGTGACACACCATAAACTAGTGGTAGGAAATTTCATGGAAAGAAGGGTAATGTTAAGTTTCTGTGTAGGTTATGTGAAGGAAATCACCCCATTCACATTTTCCCCTATCTCGAAGAAGCCCAAAAAGTGTTGGATAACTGTCCTACTTCTCCGCAAAAAATTCCATCTGGTTACAGGAGACTCTCCCTTAATCCTTCACTAGATGATGAAGTGACTAATCCTAATCAACCATAGGTCAAACCCACTCTCTCTGAATGTGAATCCTATGATTCTATACAAGACCAATCACAGGTCAATGAAATAATTGACCCAATTTCACCTTTAGTTAACCGTACCTTTCCCGTAGTGATTGAGTATGATACCACTCAGGTTCTTTTCATTTCTTCAGATTCTAGTGAGCTTGGAGGCAACCCTCCTGTTCCATCAAGACAAGAGGAAAATCTTTCCATTCTTGTAACTCAAGGGAGTAATTCTCCCGTTCTTATGGTACCCCCTCCAAGTAGTCTAGTAACTTCCTTTAATTGGAATCGACTCATAGGATGCCACCTTCCTTCTTATATGCCTTTCCAGATCATAGTACAGGTTTATTATATGATTATATTTCACACTATTATTGATGAAGGTGCATCTATGAGTATCCTTTCTTCCACTCCTCCGCAGGCACTCGGTTTCTCACCACTTGTGTCTATCACCCAGAATCTGTTGGATTTTAACAGAGGAACCAGTCAACCATTAGGGATCCTTCCTTATTTCCCTCTTACATTGGTAGGAGAAATTGTTTATCTCAATTTCATGGTAGTACCAAGCCCTCTAGATTACAATTTACTTCTTGGGCACGACTATGTTTATGACATGGGAGCTATTGTTTCAACACTCTTTCGAGTGATATGTTTCCCGCATGAAGGTAGAATTGTCACCATTGACGAGCTTTCATTTCCCGGTCCAAATATGACTCCAATCAACCATATTTCCTAAATGGTCCTTTTGTCCCAATGGTATCTTCCTTGCCGTGGGTCAATTATGTGGCAACCCGTTCCATGCCTACATGAACTGACGATCAATTATGTGATGTTGTGCATTGTGTAATCAGGGCATTGGAACCAGATCTCTCTAATGGATTCCTTGCTATGTATCCCTTCTAGAGCGTTGTTATCCCATCTGATGAGAACGTCTTGGAAGTCATGACCTCTTACGGGTCGTGATCAAGGAATCATGAGCATAGTTCCTTGTCTTGTGTCAACCTTGTTAAAAAATGAAACAAGGAATATGAGGATAGTTCTTTTACTATGTCAACCTCATTAAAAAATGAAACAGTAATCAGACCATAGTTCCTTTTCTTGTGTCAAGCTCGTTAAAAAATGAAACAAGGAATATGAGGATAGTTATTTTACTCTGTCAACCTCATTAAAAGATGAAACAAGAATCAAAGCATAGTTCCTTGTGTTGTTTCAGCTCATTAAAAATTGAAACAACGAAGCTGAGGAGAGTTCCTTCTCTTGAGTCAAGCTCATTAAAAAATGAAACAAGGTCCCCTGGAGCAAAGTTCCAATTCGAGTATTTGATTAGATATCGTCAAATACCAGTCAATTCTTTCACTTGATCTCTTAAATTAACCTTCATTCCATCCACCTGATAGCCATGAGTAGTCTACTTAGGTGAATGTAATGAAGCTTGGGGGGTATGCACCTAGAATCGAGTCATCATGCTTAGGGCATGTAAACCAATCTCAAGCATATTTTTTCATTTCAAGCTTATGTAAAAATGAAAATAAATCCAAGAATAGCTCCCTATGGTTCAAGCTTGTGTAAAAATGAAACCATTTCCATTTTATCATCCTCTTCCATGAGATGAGGCTTGTTTTTTCTCATTCCATCGTAACTATCTGCTTGGTAGATCACACACTTTCACTTGGTTGTTTTACCGTTTTTATGTTATAGTTTCAATGAGTGGTCTTATTAGCCAACCTCCTCACATAAATCAACATGTTTTGAGTAGTTCAACCATTCCCGGAACCCGTTTCCACCCTTTATACCACTCATTCCTCCAGGACAAGTCACCTTTAAGCTCTTTTCTAACTCATAAAAAATGAAAACATTACCGAGCATTTTCCTTTTTTGACTCGTTAAAATAAAATAACAACAAATGGTCTGATTTCAAGATCTTTTCTGACTCTTAAAACACAAAAATATTGTCAAGAGCTTCTCATTTTTAGATCGTAAGTGGATTGGAAATGACATCTAGTTAGTATAATTTTTACCCTTTTCTGGACTAAGATAGATTACTTACGAAAAAGGAACACGTTGATCTAACATGGTCAATAGGTTCTCTCTTGTATTATTTTACGCTTTTTTGGACTTGAGAGACAAATTTACGAAAAATAACTTGTGGAGTTTTCTTTTTATCCCTTTTCAAACTTTTTAAACATGAAAAGGAGCGAGTTCTCATTGTCGTTAAACTCGTTAAAACATCAAATAGTGAAAAACTTGTCCATCATGACAAGGTCGAGTTTGACCTTCGCTAAAATTATTAAAAAATCACATAGCGATGGATTCACCTGGAGGGTGGAATTATACTACAAGCATATGTTATCCTCCTCAAGATTGTTAAAAAATAAAGAGGTATTGGTCAGCAATGACTGGAGAAAATGGGAAAAAGGGATAAATCACTTTATGGTAGCAATTCGCTCTTGAACATGACACTTTCACTTCATCTCTATGACTATTTGGGTTGGGTTATCTACTTGATCGTTATCATACCTATGGTCTATCACACCATCCATCACTTTGGTTTTGGGTCAATGCTACGAATTCATTCAATGTCGCTGAGAGGTTCAAGAGAAGTCACTTAGTAAACTTCATCATTTGCAATAGTCATAAACCTTCATTTTTCCTAAACATTGTGTCTTAAGTCACATTCTTTTTTCAAAATCATCACACATGTTTCATGTCATTATTGGGGGATACATCAAGGCCCTCTTGTGGCGAGTCAATTCTTGTCAACATCAACACATTATCTAGGAAATTGTATTAGAAACACCCTTTCAATACCTAGAAGCATGCATACATCAATGGCAAGTTTCTCACTTCTCACGACAGGTTGACATCATAGGCCTTCAACCGAAAGACACTGCATGGTGTTCGACATCAAAAAATTTATTCACACCATGCAGAATGTACTGTAGTACCTTGAGAATCATTATCATTATCGATTTTTTTTCTCGCGTCTATTAATAGCTTACATCATTAGCTGGTAATCACATGGTGTCTTCCCATGTTTGACTCGAGATCATATTTTCACATGGTTAGACTCATACTTGAGTGAATGATTCGACAAGATAAAAGATCGTGGACCTAGGTTCATCCATCTAGGCTTTGATTCCAAGAGAGTAATAAATCATTTGTATGATGGTTTGACACAGATGGTCATCCTATCATGGGTCTATATTTGTAGATGACTACCTGATTTATGTACATGTATTGAAAAGTTTATATACTGAGTATGGGTATGCCTTCCCTTAGCAATTCATGAAAAATTCAAAGATATCATGATATTATGTGTTGCAATCAATGCAGATCACCATCTAATTCAAATCGTCCTCATCACATCATAAAGCATATCACTCGAAATTATCATTTTCAACTTCATGCTTTAGGGTGCAGGTGTTACATGTCTATTCAGGCACATAACTCCTCACGGTTAGATCAATATAATTAGGGCTCATTAAACCCTAATTTAGTTGCTACATGCCCTAGACAAGTCATCAAATTGAATACTTTCATCCATGAAACTTTCCTAGCTTGAATCCCTGTTAAAATGCCTCCTTGGGACACGAGCGCAACCTTGGTCAGGGGCAATTGCACTGCAGAGCATGTAGGCCCATTCAGACATGCATTGCAATGCACTTAGGCCACTTTGACCTGCACTCAGAGAGAATGAACAAAATTGACATGGAATTCTCAGAATATTCCTTGATTCTAGAGCATTATAGAAGGATGTCGAGCTCTTATCCCATCCTATGAGATCAACTTTGGATAGGATTTGGATCAATTAAACCTCTATCCTGTCATCCCTTTCTCCATGGAAACTAACTCCAATTATGGAAAACCATTCAATGCTTAATTTATGACAAAACCACTTGCATTTCCCTATAAATTGAGCACTCATCATAGTCATTAGGAAGGTGGAATTTGAATATTGTAGTAAAATATTATTGGATTGAGATTGATGTGCCATTGGTGTGATGAGCATTTCGACTAAGCTCTATGAGTGACACGGGATTGAACCGTATTGGGTGTAACTTCTCCTTCTACAATCAATAAAGTTATTTGTTATTTTTCCCATATTCTTGTCTATATCTATGATGAATGTATGCTCAAATTTGTCGATTCCATTTTTTTATATTAGATAGATCATATGCTTTGATTGTTGTTGTCTTTTTTTTATGTTGGCATGTACAATTGAGCGAATTCAGTTTGAGCAGGAGCGACAGGAGCAATTCAAAGGAGATCAAAGGAAGTGAAGGATCACAAGTAGCTTAATTTATCTTATCTATCTATTGTAGGAAAAGGTTAAACAACTTTCCTTCTATTGTTCAAGTGTAACTACCCACTTAGGGAAGATGTACTTATCCATAGGTATAGATTCCATATAACACCTAGACAATGTGAATGTGAATTATGATGGATCATAGGGAACTGATATGGATTCATCACATGATAACAACATATATCTCAATATGAATTTCACTCCTTGTCTATATCTTAGAGTTCAAAGGATTCCAGGTCATAGTTATCAATATGGGCCATTCGATTTCAATTCCAATGTGATTCTCCCTCTGCGTACCTCCAAATTTCACGGTGGTCTATCCAATGCAAGTGAGAGTTCTCAAAGCTAAGAGAGAAGAAATTTGCTTCAAACATACAACAATGTTGAGAAAAATGGGAAATCACCTCAGCAAAATCAATAATGAAGACCATCAAGAGGGCGAGGAATAGGCGAGGCTTTTGATAGAAATGACAACAAAAACTACTATAGGAGGATTGGGATATTTTATCCTCCACATAACGCTATAAACCAAAGCATACATGGGCAAGAGAATGATGAGAGGATTGGAAATTGTGTTAGTGATTTGTAGATTGAGGCATCCATAGATTAAAATAATTTTACAAATGAGGATTTCATTGGCCCCTTTATTGATGGAAATCAACTCAAGATTTTCAATAATAGCAAAATGATGAATAATAGCCAATATTGGAGGTGCAATCTTTGTCCTCCTCCTCCATGGAGCTATATTGCAACCAGAACATACTTGGGTAAGAAAATGCTGAGAGGATTGGTGATTGTAATAATGATAGGCGGAAAGGGGTATGCATCCATGGACAAAATTATACAAATGAGAACCCTATGAAGCCCTCCATTAACAAAAATCAACTCACATAATCTATGGGTGAGTAGAGGTGAGCAATGAAGGGTTTGAGGAGTAAGAAGATGGTGAACAACATGGAAGATTAGAGGAAAAATCTTCTTCATCCTCGTCAGGGCTATGAGTCTATATTGACAAAGGAGGATAATAGGGAGAAGAAAAATTTGGATATATCAAGTGTACCAAATCTCATGCATGAAATTCAAGAGAATCTTAGTAATGGAAAGGTTGAATGCCTGATATGTTATGAAATAGTTGTACAATCAATGAAAATTTGATCTTGTGGTAGTTGTTATGTCATTTTTCACCCACATTGTGTAAGGAAATGGCTAAGAGCTCCATCCTCTATAGATGTTTCTAGTGGGCAGAGCCAGGGTTCCAACTCGAGATGCCCTAGTTGTCAGTCTATGTGGCTTTCACTCCCATATGGCTTTCACTCCCATATGATATTTGTTACTATTGTTTCCCACATACATGTACTCTCCAATGTTATCCATGGCCTTACCCACCTTGCTTAGCAATGGCTCCCCCCCAACATTGTGCATGTGGTAAAACTATAATTAGAAGGAGATGTTCTCATCATAAACTAATTGAATTAGGTAAATAGTGTTGTGAAAATCCTCTCAAATGTGGAAGCCATTATTGTGAAAATGTATGACGTGAAGGCCCACGCGATCCTTGCAAGGTTCTAATAAGGCTTCATGCTTTGTGGATAAAAGGAGGAGATGATACCTTGTGGAGATATCGAGATCTAAGGGGAAATAGAATGGAAAATTTGTGTATTTTCATGGAAGAACCCATGCATGAAAATTATCTCATGTAAAAATCATAAGTGCAAAAATATATCTCATCCTGGAGAATGTGGAGAGTATGAACTATCAGCTAGAAAGGTCAAATATTGCCCCCATGGTAAAATTCAGCTACAAAATTAGAGGAAGAGTTGTATGGATAGCGTACAAACCTGCTCAAAGGTATGTGAGAAGCTTCTCTCCTGTGGAAAACATTTGTGTAAAATTACATGTCATCGTGGGAAATGACTGCCTTGTTTGGTTTCTCTTATTCAAAAATGTCAATGTGGGTCATCATCTATCCCTTGATGGAATACCATGATAATCGTGGAGGATAGTGATGAATTCACATGTGAAACTCATTATGGAAAAAATAAAAATTGTGGTAGACATAGATGCAATGAAATATGCTTCCCTCTTGCAAATCGATTGGGTTCAATTACTCATTCACGTGATTGGGATCCACATTTATGTAAAATTCTTTGTGGGCAAGAGTTTCAATGTGGGAAGCATTTAAGCAAATAAACTTTCCATAGTGTCCACTCTACACCTCCCTTGAAACTATTTTCATTGATCTCCCTTATGCATGTGGGAAGCCCTCTATTCTTCATGCAGTCCCTTGTGGAAAACCCATTCCTTCATGCTCATATTGCTTCTCCATTCCTTAGAGAAGTGGTCATCATGCGACTCATGATTTCCATTTCAAGAATTTCCATTCTTGTGTTGTTCTTGTTGCAAAAGAATGTGTGGGGGATTGTGTAGCTCTAGAAAATGTGCCATTTGGTTCTCTCGACATTAAATGCAATAAGATATGTGGGAAACCACAACAATGTGGAATCCATGTGTGTACAAGGACATGCTATCTACCTCCATGTGATTTAGTTTCCAAGGAAAATTCATCAGGTAGAATCCCATATGGGAAACCTTGTGGAGCGCCTCAAAGATATTCCATACATGCTTGTACTACTTCATGTCACCCATCTCTTCCATGCCATGACACTAGATGTGAATTTCTTGTGACTATTAATTGTTCATGTGGTCCAATCACTAAAAAGGTATAGGGGTGAATGAATATATTTCATAACTTTTGGGTGAGTTAATCAAGAGAGAACCACAATGGGTTTTATGTGTTGAAGAAAGGTTTAGATACTTTATTTTTGGGAAAACGGAAGCCAACTCAAGCTGCATTCTTGTGCATGTTTTTGGTCCTATGCCAAAGGAAAAAAGGGATATGTTGAGACATCTTGTAGAAAGATGGAACTTCTCCAAATATTCATCTATATGGGAACCAAAATGTATTCTAGTCATATAGGCTACATAGAAGTTAAGAGCCCCAATAGGTAGCATAATTCCTAAAGGGTAACTTCCTACCATAGGGCCTGTGCAAGCTCCGCCTTTTAATTCAGTTGTACTTATGGATCCTAGGTTCATCCTTGCATTATTCGATTTACCAAGAGAAGTAGAAGTAATTTCCCTTATTTATTCGATTTACCAAGAGAAGTAGAAGAGTTGAGTGTAACTTGTATGACTAAATGACAACAATGCACTATCCATATTTACAAATCGTGAGAGAGCTTCAATTTCTCTTAGATGTGCGGCTCGTGCTTCTATATATCGAAGTGTTATTGTAGTCCTTCATAACGGTGGATTTCCTAACCATATTCAGTGCGCAACACAAGATGCGACAAGAGAAAAGGCTAATGCATGGAAATAAATTAAAAATCAACAACAAAGTGTGCGTACGGAGGATTCATGAGGGGAGGATTGGTTAAGTGTTGAGGTATTGACGCAAGTTTGGCAATTCTAGAGAAATCTTATTTTAACAACAAGAAACTAATATGGAGCTCTTGAGAAATATAATGAACGAGAGACTTCGTCAACTAATGTAGCCCAACAATCTTCCAAGACTCTAACATCTATGGGTTCCACTGAAGTTTCATCCTCTCACGAGAATCAAAATAAGTACTCTTCAAGTGAAGTGGATGATTCGGAGATTTTGATTAGGGTACGAAATCTATAGTCCAAAATTTTCAACTCTCGCTAGTGATTTTTAGAATTTTAAATTAAGCTATAGTAGTGGGATACATTCTTACTCGCCACTCTTTTCAGATGGATTAACAATTTCAGACGCAAAACACAATTAGGTTGATTCAGTGTTTTCTTGGTTTACATCAAGTTCCAAATAATTGTGGAAAGTATACATGTACAAATGGATTCCTATAATGATAAAATTATTGGTTTTTTAGTGTAAATTCCCTTGACTTAAATTATATATAAAAATATATTTTCATGCTTAACTACACTATATTATTCTTTCTCAATTAAAATAAACCTTTATTTTGTGATAAAATTTTATGTCAATAAGATACACTAATAGTTTAACCATTTTAGTATTGAATTTATTAAAACTCAACTTAATAGGGTAACCATTGCCAATATTAATCCTGAAGTTTAAAGGCATTACAATCTTGTTTTTGAACTTTCAACCGACTTCAAAGCCATGGATGTGCTTGAATTTTGAGATGATTTTTCACTTATCCTTGGGAAGGAACTCTAATATCGGAATGTTGCCTACCATAATTTGTGATATTGTTGACGTCGATATATTAATGGTAAAGATTGCAATAAATAATGTTGTTATAAGATCGCATAAGGAAGATTGGGAAATTAAGTCTTATATCAATTTGCCTCCAAAAGCTCCCTTGAGAAGCTTGGAATTCTAAATGAGGAGATTTGAATTCTGAATTGAGGTTCTTGTTGTAAAACATTTTAGGTGATTGTTTCACTCTTGGGTGTTGCAATAGAAAGATGAATTCGTGAGAATTATATGGGAAATATTTCTTCACTAGTAGTGAGAATTATTTGCGAAATATTTCTTCACTCATCATTTGAAGGATCTCTTCCTTCAAGACAATCGAGATAAACGAGACAAGAAATGACACACTTATCATAGCCAATGTTGTTGAGAACTAGAAGATGTTTTCTACTCCGTAAACATACATATGTTTCAGATCTTCTATTTCCATTTATCTAGAACAATTGCTATATTTTTTCTACTTTTATCAAATGAATATGAAACTAATTTGACATACTAGTTGCTCATACATTAGTTAGCCTCGTACTAAGAACCATTGGTAAACCTTTTCTACACCTTGAATATTAGCCATTTCAAATTTTCTCCACCTTGGCAATCAACCATTGGTAATCCTTTTACTGTGAGTCATTGTGCTTTAAATTTAATCCAAATTTGTTTCCTTCATACACCATTTTCCCTTTCATATGTATTCAAGGGAAAGGGAGTAGCATAATGTTATTGTTTATCCAATGTAATTCCATTGCAATGAATGGATACTCTTTTTAGATTGATCTCTTTTCCCTTCATACTTAATATAGAGGGAAGAGAGTAGAATAGTATTATTGTTTGTCATCCAATTTGCATTTCAGGTAATGGATAATTATTTTTAGATTGATCTATATGCCTCTAATAGCACAGTAAAGTTCCATAATCTATTTGAAAATTTCAATATTTTTTCTAATTTTTATCCTTTTCAAATCACAAAAATTCAATGTAGCATTTCCAACTCCAACTTTCCATCATTAATTCAAGGCTATGCTTTAAACCCTTTTGTGACAAATGAAAATAGAGAAAGTGGGAAAAGTTGGCTCACGACACATTCTGATTTGAAAAGTTCATAACAAAACATTAATATGCACAAAATTTAAATTTAAAATTAAAAATAGAACTAATGGATCCAAGAGAATGGCTCTAAATTAATTTAAATTTTTTAAAAGGAGATAGCTAAGATTGTAAAACAAACCCCCTTCTTTGTCTTAATTGTAGAATATCTTTGAATCTGAAAGTCACTTAAGTGAAAGAAGATATTTGTTTAATCCCATTATCAACACACTTTGACTTTAGTCATTTCCTCTTTGTAATTAATGATTCTCCTCATTATCCTCCATGTTATAACTAGGATATAAATATGTATTTAAGATTTTTAAGTAGCGGTGTGATTGGAAAAGATGATTTAAACACGAATGGTGGATTGAGAAACATTTGTGAAAAGGGGTCAACAGAAATGTGAGATTGTTGCAAGCTTGAACACATTTCCTTCCCTCCATCCTCCACCCTTTACGTTGTTACCTTTCCTTTCCTACAACATTTTTGAAGTAACATCATAAGAAAGTTCTATTCCTTTGGTGTATCTTTTCACCTTCAAGGGAAATTGTTAGTGAAATTTTTTTTTATTACTAACAGTATTTTATAATTTTTTAAACTTAAGTTAACTAACATAGTGTAAAGCACCACTTCTCAAGCAACAAAAATTCAATATTTAAAGTTTTGTAGTGTTTCAAGATTTAATTTCCAGCATTTTGGGTGTGGGCCACCATAATCTTACTTAGTTATATATATATATATATATATATATA
>APFE031104666.1:23973-110480 GCA_000404065.3 Pinus taeda
ACAAAAATTCAATATTTAAAATTAAGTAGTTTTTCAAGATTTATGGGACCCGTGCAACTCCAAGATTTAAATTTCATATTTTAAAAGTAAATTATCTTTTCTCTTTAATTTAAAATTTACTTATTTTTTTTATATAAAATAGATGTAAAAATTAAATATTTTTATTAATAACTAATAAATATATTTTTATATATTAATTTATTAATATAGATTATTATAGAATATTATTTCTTTATTTTAAACATAAGCCAATGTAAACACCATTTTCAGAAAAAACAAAAATTCAAGATTTAAAATTAGGTAGTCTTTCAAGATTTATGAGAGTCCTGTAAAACACCATACCATCTGTAGGAAAAAGAAAAATTCAGGTGCTCTTTCAAGATTTATAGGACTCTTTCAAGATTTATAGCGACTCCTGTAAAACACCACCCCTAGAAGAAACAAAAATTCAATATTTAAAATTAGGTGGTCTTTCAAGATTTATAGGACTCTTTCAAGATTTATAGCGACTCCTGTAAAACACCACCCCTAGAAGAAACAAAAATTCAATATTTAAAATTAGGTGGTCTTTCAAGATTTATAGGACTCTTTCAAGATTTATAGCGACTCCTGTAAAACACCACCCCTAGAAGAAACAAAAATTTAATATTTAAAATTAGGTGGTCTTTCAAGATTTATAGGACTCTTTCGAGATGATTTATAGCCACTCCTGTAAAACACCACCCCTAGAAGAAACAAAAATTCAATATTTAAAATTAGGTGGTCTTTAGAGATTTATAAGACTCTTTCAATATTTATAGGACTCCTGCAACTCCAAGATTTAAAATTCGGTGGTCTTTCAGGATTCATTTGGGTTTCATTTCTTTCTGCAATTCCTCATTCGGAATTTCTGAAAATATTCATTGATATTCTGTTCATATCAATGGCTGCTTCGAATACCAAGCAAATGACTCTGGGCATTTGCATTTGTTTCCTCTTCCTCGTATCTCCTTTACCAACCATAGCAGCGGCGACGGGGGCGACGGCGGTGCCATCACTGCGTAAATATAACAATTCCAATTTGCAACAAAAATCTAAAAACAAAGTCCGAACAAATTCCAGTTTGTTACTCATCCGTGAAATTGTTTGATCTGGTTGTGTTTTTAGGGCTTAGCGAGGATCACAATGAGACAGCTGTTGGTGTTGACGCTGCTTTTCCACGGAAGGAGCGTCCGTGCTGCGGAGTTTGCTGTTGCTGGGTATGCGCCATATTTACTTGTTGCGCACCATGACAACGTTGTTCGCTCTGAGAATGGTGCTGCACCAGAGAGGGATCCCTGCTACCCGTGGTGCTGCACTTTAATGACTGTTTTTATAATAAGCATTGGTCACTTGGATTACAGTGTGTTTATTAGTTTAGATTATTCCGGATTTATTAAACTTCAAATTTCTCTTATTTTCTGAATGACTGTTTTTATAATAAGCATCGGTCACTTGGATTACAGTGGATTTATTAGTTTAGATTATTCCGGATTTGTTAAACTTCAAATCTCTCTTATTTTCTGAATGCAAGATTTGAATAAAGATTTGCATATTAATGTCACTCTAACTTGATAAATATGAAGTGAACATGGTATTAATTTTAATTTTTTTAAGTTAAATTTTAATTTCATGTGATTTCACTCCATTAAAATGTTTTAACTAATAATTTTATATTTTTTTTCTTTTTTAATTTTTATGTAATTTGAATGGATCAACTATATCAATTATTTTATTTAAGATAAATATTGAAATATTTTATTTATGGTTAACACTTTTTTGTTATTAATATTTCTTTTTCAATATTACATGTTAACTTGATCTTTAGCATGAATAGAATTACACATATTTTAGGTGTAACAATACAGGTTTCAACTCTATATTGAGTTATGGAGGAATTACACATGTCCCTTACACTCAAAAGAGGAGACTAGGCAATTATACATGAATTAGAGATTTTTCACTATAAATTACTTTATCTCTATATATAAACATAATATAAAATTAAGGTTAACATTGAAGTTCCCCATATGGGGTGTTTGCTAGAGGACAAGTACATAGGAGCATAATGCCACCACCCCAACATCCATTAATGGATTGGACATGACACTAGGCCCCACCAATATTATTTAACACAAGTCAAACTTATTATGAGCAATTGTTGAACATGGCAAAGAGCAATTTCATTTCAAGGAACTCTGCTGAATGCTTATTTCAAGTGTTGTTCAACCTCATCCATGGCTTGTAATATTGAGAATCCATGGTTACTTTGGCTAGAGAATGTCACCTACATGGAAAATAGGAGAAGTTTAGTTCATGGTGTGAGATGACACTAGAGAGGTGATCTAGTCACAATAAACACCACTTGTTCTAAATCATTATCATTCTTTATGGTGTAAGAGTTCTCCTACAACAACCACTATGAGGAGGTATTTTCTCTCATGGTCTATTTAGTGGGGTTTCTTCTCTTCACTTACCTATTGTTTGGCTTAGCGTGGAAGCTTTGTATTAGTAAATTTTTCTTTGGCTCTCCTCCTCATTAGGTTTTATCTATCCTAGCCCTTTCTTCTTATTTTCACTTTTACTAATTGAAATATTATAAATGTGTATGTAGTTTCCTTCATTCTCTGAATTTTCTACTCTTACCCCTACATATCATTCACCACCATTCATTGTTTTCCCATGGTTTCTCCACCATTATAGTTACACTTACCCCATGTTTTCTATCTATATTAACGCAAATGGGGAACTTCCATCATCAATATAACCCATTGGCTTTGATCATTACCTTCCTCCACCACCTTAGCCCTTCCATCCACTAGAAAAGGTTGCATCCATAGACCATTCGATAGCCCCATTCTACCCAGGTCCCACCACAACCATTTTTAAAATATCAAGTGGTTTGTGTAGATAGCAACCATGTAATCCCTCAACTATAAACCGAGAATGGAAGTTTAGTGGATGCAACAATAGATGTTTCTTTTCAATAGGTTGTGTAGTAGACTAATCCACACCCTAGTGGGTCTCCATCATTGGGTGAGACATTAAAGATGAGTTCATCCATTGAAGATTTATTTTCTTTATGATGAATTGAAGTGAGTATAGGCATTTTTTTGTTTAAATTCTATGCTCTAAATCTTGAAACAATTAAAGAGTGATATATTAGAGAGGTTAGGGGCAAGGAGAAGGAAAACACCCTTTGATTTATTAAACCATCTTTGGTGAGTTTTATGGGATTGAATTATAAAGTATTAGTTTGTAAGTGTGTAATTTATTGTAGAATGAATATAATAACAATATTGGTTCTTTATGGAGTCCCAAGAGAGAATAATCGTTAACCAAAAGAAAAAAAGTTGAGCTCCTTCTTCTAGTAAGAGGATAAAGGTCAACTTTGAGTATGAAAATGATGGTGGTGAAAGAATAAGTTGTCAAGGGGCCCATTTTGAATAAACACCATCATATGCCAAATGATCATATTTGAGCATGAGATCATGTTTGTATATTGAAATCATTTTCTATTAATGCCACCATATGTCATACTTCCATGTTTATGCATGAGGTGTCATTTTGTAAATTGAACTTGTAGTGTCATTTTCTTAAATATGTACAATTGAGCCATTTTTGAGTGTTTGTGTGTGTATGTATTTATATATCTACTTATGAGTTGAAGTGTATTTTTACTTGACGTTGAAGTGTTGTATTGTTAGGTTGAATTTTCATCTATGTAGTGATGATGCAATATCACTTATTGCAAAGTGATCGCTCTTGATAAGTTGTACTCTTGAAGGTGTTTGTATTGGGTTTTTGATGAAATTTCAATTAACCATATTCTTAGTGGAAATTAGTTGATGATATAAGCAAATTGCAACAAGTTTTATCCGTGAGAAAGAACTTCTCCAAGGGCATACTAAATATGAAAATCACTTTATTAAAATAATTTATGTAATAGAAATATGTTTTTTATCCTCAATTTCTATATTAAATAACTTGAAAATTTCAATCTTGTTGTTGGAAACGAGATGCCCAAAGGACAGTTTTGGGGCTAAAAGCCCATGTTTTGGGTCAATTTTGTAATAAAGTTGTAAAATCCCCGCATTTTGTAGTTGCGGAGCGCGAAGTTGTCAAGAGTCATAAAGGGTTGTCCACCCTTATTTTGTAAAGTGAAAAGTTAGGTGTAAAGATCCATCTATGGTCTACCATGAGATTGTATAAAAGGAGCTAAGTAAGATCTAAGTAGTCTTTGGCGGATAGCAAAGAATGAAGTGAAGAGTCTTGGTAGAGAAGTCTAAGTGTTCCGGTCTTAGCATAGGTAGAGGCTCTGCAGCTGAGTGCACAGAGGCCTAGGATGGAAGTTCGCAGCTTAGTGCGCAGAGGCCTAGGGTGGAAGTCCACAGCTGAGTGCGCGGACCCCCGCAGCTGTGTGGGCAGAGCGGATAGAGTCTATATTAATCTGATGATACCAATAAAGAGGAATATTCTGCAAATTTTGTGTATTTATTTCGTGTTAATGCATCTTTTTATATTGTGTATTGGTTTAATTTATAATGTTTATGTGATGCGTGAATATATGTGATTATATTGGTTAATTGAACGAGAGTAAGAATATCAGTTTATGTTGTGCTAACTATGATTGATTAGTAAGGTAAGCAAAAGACTTAAGATAACTTGGGAACCTATATAGTACGTTGTCATAGCAATGCAAAAGTACCTGGATCGTGGGTTAAGCTTGTGCGAAGGTCAATCGTATACCTTCGTGGAGGTACTGAAGGGTGGAATAAAAGGATAAACTCACAAAGCCCTAAATCTTAGTGACCTGTGCGAAAGGAGGAACAAAGGGTATAACACGACATCACAACTATTTCACGGTGTGGAAACTTGGTTCTAGCATCCCCCCCATACTACTTCGGGTGAGACTTCGGTCAGCACTCCGCGTGCTCATGCCGAAAGGGCCACTAGTGTAGGTATTTGTTTGGCTACCTAACGTTGAACCTCGGTGAGGCCCCACAAAGCCAACAAATGGTTCCGTTGTCAAGATCAGAATCTACATGAGAGACGTGTGATGTCGTGTCACTGAAATCCAACTAAGAAAGAGATTGAGGACCCGTTGGACAGGAAGATCCATGAATTCGCGGTGCAAGAGAACAAAAATCCATGACTCACAAAGGAATAATGGCTCGACAGATACCTATATACAGAAATCCACTAGATGTTTTTCTGTTCCTTTCTAGTTGAGCTATACGAGTGGATCGTGAAGCTAGCGGATAGCCAAGGAAGGTGGAGACTTGATGGTCCTATTGTCTAGACCTCGGCTTTAGTACAGAGACTAGAAGTCTCTGAGGATAAGATCGTCCGTGCTATCGATCATTGACTCGATCGCAGCATAGGAGAATTTGTGATTGTATTCGTGGTCAATACCTCGGTCAGTTAAGGCGAGGCGGAGCGACGCTTTTTCAAACATCCGCGAGGTAAGTACTTGAAGTTTTTAAATACCATGAATAAGATGTTATTGTGCGAAAAATGGGTTATGCAGCTACCTTGATGTTCAGAGCTACGCGGAGTGGAAAGACTTACAGAAACAAAGGAAGAAAGGGTCCCAAATATAGTCCACTCATTTCACCTCCATTGGGTGATGAAGAGGGAGTAGCGCAGGCTTCTCCATGAAGTGCACTTCAGTTAATAAGACAGGGATTCCTACGACTGCCACCTCCACCTACACCACCTCCAACTTCCCCACCATCACTTGTGACTTTGCCCACACCACCTCCACCTCCACCACAGTTCAACATGGAAAATCAGGTGAAGCTGCCTTTGTTTAAAGGCTTGGGAAATGAGGAACCAGACCAGTTTTGGTTTGTCATGAAGGCTGTATGGCAAGCTCAGGGCGTCATAGATGACCATATGAAGAAGGCGACATTGGTTAGTGCTTTGTAGGATCGCGCGCTAACCTAGTACATCAAGTACTCTAATAATAACCCAAACATTGGGTTGGCACACATACAAACCCCACTAAATAAAGAGTTCAATAGGCCTAAATCCGAGGCACAGTCAATTGTGGGGTTCAAGGAATTCGCGATGAAACCAGGCAAGTCACCTTGGGAATTGTATCAGAGGTTGAAGTGTAAAATCTGTGAAGCTAATATGAATTTAACAGATAGACAACACCATGAATGGTTCGTGGCTTCGTTCCTGCCACACCTAAGGGTTGCTATGTCATAGCGGAAGATTAAAACTTAGGAAAAGGCCTTGGATATTTCAATGAGACTGCATGAAACACTGATGTAAGATCTGAATCTGGGGGTTTAGCAGATCCATGCGTAGTTGCAAAATCCTTGCCTTGAAATGCAAAGTTTGAAGCAAGACAGAATAGTCTCACCAAAGGTGCGCGAAGAAATATGGTGCCTGAAATGTAAAGCTCATGGGCATGACAAAGACCACTGCCTAGTCTTTGTGAACTATATTGCAGGAGTAGGCCTGATGCCTTTGAGACCAGAATCCCAAGTAGGACCGAGCATGGGGTCTGCGTTGTGGTGTGATATATGTCAGGTAGCAAGAAAACATATGACGGATAATTGTCATTTGCTGCAAATTTTTGTACAAACATTACAACAACTGCTTTGTAACTTCTCAAGGCCGGTAGGGTATGATGAGCAAAACTTCCAAAGTTATGAATTGATGATGGATAGAACACCCACCTATAGAGTTGAGGTAGAAACACGACCTCCTCACCATAGCGCTGGGATGGTGCGAACAGGCTTTGAGGGGCACGGACGAGGCCGAGGCAGTGGAGGACCTGGCAAAGGATGGGGACAACTGATGTGTTACAATTGCGGAGGACCAGGACACTATGCCCGTGAATGTACTAACCCAACATGGCCGTCGAGCAAATATTGTACTCAGTTTGATCATGAGACAAAAGATTGTGCTATGCTAATAGTGAGGATACACAACAAAGTAGCACTACCGCATGAGCCAACTTAGAACCTGTAGATGATGAGGTCTGATCCCCATGAAGAGGATCTGAATGTGAATATACTACTCCGAAGTGGAATTGCAATGGGCTATGATAAGGTAAAACAACCCGAAGATAGCGCATGGGTTTGCAAAGCTCTGGCGAAGGAGGCTGAATTTGGTTTGGAGTGCACGCACGAAACATTCATGGAAGCAAAGAAGAGCTTCGTTGAGGCCTGTACCTCAGGGAGCAGGGGTATGCCTTATCAGGAAATGGCCCCTTCTATACTTACGACCTTTCTAGAGACCTGCATGAAGTTTTTGCACGATAGGAAGGTTGTGAAGGGGTTACAGGAGCTTATAAATAGATGCATCGAAAACACTCTGAGTGAACCGTGGGTTGTATGGAAGATTGGTAATTATAAATTAGGTATAGGATGAGAGATGAGATTGATCATGCAGATAGGAGAATATGAAATCAATCAGGTTATTCTGGATCTAAGGTGAGATGCAAACATTTTACCAAAGTAGACTTGGGAGCGGATGGGAAGACCTGTGCTATAGTGGTCTCCAATTCAATTAAGGATAGAAAATGAGTTGAAGATCATCCCCATGGTACGGATGTAAGGAGTAACTATAGATATTGAAGGTGCGACCACATTGGCTGACAAGTGATAGAAATTATGGATGACAACAACCCCTACCCTACGCTCCTTGGCATTGATTAGGCTATTGACATGAACAAGGTAATCAACCTAAAGAAGAGAAAGAAGATATTTGAGAAGAAATCACTCCATGTAATAGTACCCCTAGACCATGTTGAAGGATTGCGCTATACTGAACGAGTCTGCGATGACGAGAGCAATGATAATTTGGATTGCATATATAAGATAATAGCGGGAGACCAAGATTGGGTGAATCCGATAGCGGACGGATGAATTACATGGGATCGTGAGAGTTCCTACACCTCAAACTCTGATGAAGAATTACAGCACTGGCAGAATTTGCTACATGAAGTAACCATGTTGAGCTGTAACATGATGACCCAGTCATTACATTGTGTATCATCAGAGGTAAGAAGTGTGCCCACTTACAATGGATTGAATGATGTGGATGTGTTTTTTGATGCATTTGAGAGGGAAGTACCAAAGAAGCAACACTTCGAGGCTTTGGAATGGGCAATGTGCGCTACACTTGCAAGATCATGGGGTACGCACAAGGGTAGGTTTGATGATTGGCGTGAGTAAAGGAGGCTGATGAGAATAGGCTTTGAGAAGCTGAAGGTATGAATGATAGACAAATATGATGGGAAGGATGATCTGTGCACACACTTGGCCAAATGGGCTAAGGCTTATGGAGCGAAGCCCCAACCTGAATGGGTGCACTTGTTCTGTCACACCTTAGATGTCATCCCAATGAACTAGTACTTGGAAATAGAGCTCCACCATGGCACAAGTGAAAGGGATATTCTGCACAAAGGATTCATAATGACGTTCAACTTCAAATATGGGTTTGACTGTATTGACAAAGCGCTACAAGAAGTTAAAGAAGCAATCTTTAAGATACCACAAGATCCTTTGGATCTGATTCAACCCGATTGGAATACTGAGTTGAGACATGCACTAGAATGTGATGTCGAGTTAACCCCGATTTACCCATAGTATGCATGCCTTATGCATATATCTGATTTGTCCCATGTATTTTACTCTCAAAGGAATCAAATCTTCATAATATCAATGGTTAAGGCCCGACATAACAGTTCCTTGTTATCAGAACCAACCACCCCACCTAAACCTCCTATTGGAATTTAAATCGCCCCTTAACCTTCAATCATTACTTTATTAAAGGCTCTTTCTTAAACCTTTCCTATCAGGACTATAAAACCCTTCATATCCACATATATAACCTTTCCCCTTATTAAACCTTGGTTACATATGGGTTTACGTATAAAACCTTTATCGACACTAATTTTTGTTATAAAACATTACAAAGGAATTATCGTGCAAACATACCTTTCTCCCCTTCCTGTACAAACTCGGCATGGTCCCCGAGGTTAAGCCTCATCGCAATAAACTATTGGCACTTCATCGCAGCACACCACATATATATTTACCTCACCCCACCGACTCCAATATTCCACTATCGGAACACATATATTGACTCTGTACACTAAAAACCTGACCATACATAAATACGAGGATACAAAGGAAATCTACTTCGGATCATATACAGCAGAACTCAAATCTATTACAACCGCAACTATAAAATTGTCGGGTCTGCCTTCATCACATATTGCATACCTTTGCACTCCGATAATCCTAATGCCAATTGCCGATATTTCCAAACGTCGATCGCTGATTATCGCCATCGGTGATATCGCACCTTCTCCAATCACTCCTTTTCACTTCTAACTCCCAACATGCGATTTAAATCGTGACTGTTGATCTGGCCATGATCCAACGGTCCACGATTAACAGCGCATGTTCATTGCAATTCCCCAAGACTCAGTTGCGATTTAATCTCAACTGTTGATCTTCAAGATCTGACGGTTCCTCTGCCTCACTCTTAGTTCCTCCACTCACTCCTTTTTCTTAGAAATTACGCTAAGTGTTCATTGTTTTCTCTGTAATCTTGGTTTCTTCAAAGGTTTCTAGTCCTTTGCTATTCTACTACGTGCTATCTCTTCTAAGCTTAACTTTGCACTCTCCTTTTATCTCTGTTCTTAAAGAGCTCTAATGGATTCAATGACCCATCATGAACCTCTGTATCATTTCTCCCTCTCCATTCTACTTGATTCTATCTTGACCTAGTTTCACTCTACTGTTCTACTCGAACAGTTCTCAATTTCTCTCCTGCGCGTCTTTCTGAGTTCTACCTGCAATCCTGTTACAGAACCTACGAGTTCACACATAATCCAACATTCGAAACACGCATTCCACTCAGAATTGAGATGAATATATTAATAATATAAACAATTGATTACATAACCGAGCCTCTACGTCTCGCACATGCCTGATTTTCTACTATCAGTGGCCTCTGTTTACATTCTGCCTGTAGGTTCAAAACTACTCCAAATATCTAACCTCTCAAAATATCTACCTCTCTAACCTCTAAATTATAGAAGAAGATCACAATTTATACAAAAAATGGTTTCATGAACCAATTCTGGTTCAGAACCAGAAATCTCTCACCCTCTCGTCAAATGTCTCTTCATCTCCACTCTTTTCTAAACAAATGCTAAATCAATCTTTCAGTTTCCTTATTTTCTATTCAAACCAAATAAATCTAACTGTTTGGCCTGTTCTCCACACAGGGAGGATCAATTAGCCACTATACCATTTTTTTCTCAAAATAAAACATTCTCACATATTTAAATAAATAAAATTAATTAAACTCTTGCCTTCCAACCCTTTGTTAGTCACAACATGTGATCATCCCATCACATTGCTGACTAGGTCTAAATACTCCCGCATCAGACTCCCAAGGTTGAAATATTTCATGGACTCCTGTTCATGAGTCTTCCTGCTTCCTCTATTGTTAACTTCATCATATTTCATTTCCCAACTGGCTACCTAATACCTTTCATCTGCATGTGTATTTACTACTTCCTTTGTTTCTCTTGGGTGCCAAACTTTGTGTTGTGGATGTCATTTTGCTCTGCATTCATAAGAATCTCCTTTGCATAATGTTTTGGTGTTGATACCCTGTATAAACACCTCCTCAAACAACATAAATCTCTGCTTCTCTATCTGTTGTTGCCTTGTCATCATACCAATAGAATTGATCTCCATCTTCATGTATCTTCTCTTGTCCTGTACCTAACTGTTCCTTTTAACTTCTCACTCGATCACCAGCATCTCCTTCTATCTATAAACCAATTTCTTTATGTTTTCCTATATATCCTTCCATCTTCCCTTGATTTGCTGACTTTGACAATTCCTTATACTCATTATCTTTGTAGTTTTCATCATCCATCTATCAAATAGCTTAAGTAAAGTCCTTCCAATCTCAAAAGAAGGTTGGGTTTTCGTTAATACAAGAACGTATAGCCTTCCAACTACATATTGTTCTCTCACTGCAAATATCTTAATTATTGAACTTTGTTCAATTTCCTCCATTTTCCTATCAAAATTAGTTGAACTGTTCACCCAATTTTGCAATTGCATGCTCAAGATAAACTTTTGACATTTATGTCTTCTTTGTATTAAGAACAAAATCTGTCTCTAGACTGTACTTCCACATCCCCCGAAATCTTTTTCCTCTTCTGCAATAACTTGTTTAAGAGCTATGCCAACTCTCCTTCCTTTATTCCAAGCTTCTAAGTCACCTCGTTGCTTACACTCATCTTCTTGTTTCCATAAGGAAAACTCACTTCCTGCAACTCCAGAATTTACACATTTCTTCATGTTTACTTGTGCAAACATATCTCCAAGAGTAGTTTGTCCTTCATCCTGAAAACCAAATTCAACAATTAATAACTCAAAATCAGAAAATATATTACATTTTCCATCTCCGTCCTCATTAATTCTGCTCCATAAGTTTTCTAATTTGTCATCTTCTTGATGTATATATGACATGTCAAACTTGTCACATTGTCTTTTCTTTAAAAAATCTTCTTTGTCTTCACTTTGTTCTAAATGCTACCTAAGTTTTAAATTCTGTTCTCTACCCTTCTCCTTGGCCTTCCTTCCTTTCACACTCCCTTTCATTCTTCATGTCCCTTCCTTACAAACCTGTAAGTCACTGAGTTGTCTTTTCTATTCCTCCTTTGTACCAATTAAAATCTGCCAATCTCTCAGTTTAGAACCTAAATTTCTATTTGTTTCAATACAAGAAACAAAATCACCATATACCATAGGTTTTCCATTCCACTGTAGAATCCCTTTTACAACAGTGAAAATAACTGTCAACACGATGAGTATCACCTTCCATTGCTCCCCTTGGTTTCTCACTGCATATGCATAGTTCACAAAAGCATTCTTACCTTCATCCTCTAAGATTCTCTGTCTATTTTTAGTTTGTTGTTTACATTCGCCTTTACTCTTTTCGCAATTTGTAAAAATAAAATTGTCTTCAATTTCCAGCTGTGCATCACTATCTACCAACCTCTCTTTGACTTCCTGTTTGTCCTATTTTCCTTTCTACTTCATAACCTTGAATGGATTAACTGTACCTCCTTGGGTTGAATTTTCTTTATAAACCTTGATTCTACCATTTTCCATAATACACTCTCTAGTAAGAGTCCTTTCCATTAATGATCCATTATGTCTTTTCACAATAATTTCTTGTCCATTAACTACCAATACAGGTTCATAATTTTTGAATAAAAATTGAAGAGATAATTCCATTACCTCAAGTGTTTGTACTGCATCTACACTCTTGTTTTCTCCTTCCACAAGGTCATCTTCATACCTCTTTTCTACTTCTCCTTTTCCAATCTGTAACTTCCTTTTGTCTTCAAACTTTCTGCCATCTTTATGCCAAGTCTTACTAGATTCATCATCTTCATCTTCTTTAGTAGTCTTTAAAATTTGTCCATCTCCAGTTTCCTTGAACAGATGGTCAATAAAGAATTGTTCTATGACATCCATCTCTTCTAACAGTTTCATTTCTTCAGCAACTTGCCTAAACATATCTTCTAAAGGTTGTTCATTACCTGCATACATGTCGAAATCATTAGTTTCACAAATATTAGGCTCCTTTTTCTTTGATGTTTCAATCATCACATCTCTCTACTAGTTTGAACTTGTCCAACAGTTCAAGAAATCATCAATTATTCCTTCCTTAGCAAGGGTAACCTCTTGCTTGTGTCTCCAATAGCTATCTTCCATATCTAGCTCAGCTACTCTAAGTTCTTCCCTTAATTTGATATACTTTCTGTTCTTTATATATTTCTGCAAAAGCTTCCACTTTATCTTCTTTCTTTTGATAGTCTAACCATACCTTTGGTTCTCTTCACATTTTTCTAGCAACACTATAATGGCATCCATAACTTCCTTCAGTTCTGTAATTTCTCTGTCAAATACCTCTTGACTCATCTTCTCTCCTTTGCCTTTTCCATTGGCATATTCCTTTCTTTTGTTGTGGCTTCTCTCTGAACCCCTACTATGACTATCAGTAGTCATTTCCTCGTTATCTCTATGAGCTTCTCACTCACTATGAGTTGCACTAAGCCTCTGCGACAACAAGTTCTCCCTTTTGCCACTTACCTCACCAACCCCTTCTTTGGACTTGGTCTTTTGGCAAGCACTAGTTCTCTATCTCTGGAACCCCTTGAGCATTCTCTTCTGCTCTCTTTAGGCTTGTATCCTCAACTTACCTCCTCTTGAGAACACTTTAACTATCCTCCCTGTCCAACTTTCAGCTGCATATTTAGGTTCACTGCCACTAACACAACTCCTCTCTTTCTTTACATAGTCTGCTACTATGTGTTGTTGCTACCACTCTCTTTCCTTTATAAAAACAATTCAAATGAACCAATCATCAAAATACAAATCATACCTACTCTATCTCTTTCATCTTTCACTGGCTGGACAATACACATGTTGCTTTACTTTCACTATCTATACGTCAATCGTCCTTTAAACCAAATTTCGGTTCTTACGGAATACATCCATATTCACTTTCTTTCTTTACAATAGTTTGCTGCAATTTCAGTACCTACATTCACCTACACATACCATTTAAAGCTTTAAAACTGCAAGATCCTTTCTGATCCTATCTTCCTCAAATCCCCTTTTCCAAAATCTCTCTTGAATAACCAACTGAAGTCTTCATTGTCTGTAACATTTCAGAACTCTTTTATGCATGAATCCTTGCTCTCTATTCTCCCTCTATGTCAAATCCATTATGATGCCAATTATATATGTTGGAAATAAAATTCAATCCCTCAAACAATCTCTACAAAGCATTAATCTTGCTCTGATACGAAAATTATGTTGGGTTGACCCCGCTTTACCCACAGTGTGCATGCCTTATGCATATATTTGATTTGTCCCAGGTATTTGACTCTCGAAGGAGTCAAATATTCATAACATCAATGGTTAAGGCCCGACATAACAATTCCTTGTTATCGGAACCAATCACCCTGGCTAAACCTCCTATCGGGATTTAAATCGCCCCTTAACCTTCAGTCATTGCTTTATTAAAGGCTCTCTCTTAAACATTTCCTATCGAGACTGTAAAACCCTTCATATCTGCATATATAACCTTTCCCCCTATTAAACCTTGGTTACATTTGGGTTTACATATAAAACCTTTATCGAAACTAGTTTTCGTTATAAAACATTACAAAGGAATTATTGCGCAAACATACCTTTCTCCCCTCCCCATACAGACTCGGCACAGTCCCCGAGGTTAAACCTCATCGAAATCGGCTATCGGCACTTCATCGCAGCACACCACATATATATTTACATCACCCCTCCGACTCCGATATTCCACTATCGAAACTCATATATTGACTCTTTACACTTAAAACCCGACCATACATAAATAAGTGAATACAAAGGAAATCCACTCCAGTTCATATACAACAGAACTCAAATCTATTACAACTGCAATTATAAAATCATCGGGTCCGCCTTCATCGCATATCGCATGCCTTTGCACTCTGATAATCCTGATGCCTATCGCCGATATTTCGAAACGCCGATCATTGATTATCGTTGTCGGTGATATCACACCTTCGCCATTCGCTCCTCTGCACTTCTGATTCCCGACATGCAATTTAAATCGTGACCGTTGATCTGGCCATGATCCAATGGTCCACAATTAACCACGCACATTCATTGCAATTCCCTAAGACTCAGTTGTGATTTAATCTCAATTGTTGATCTTCGAGATCTAACGGTTCTTGTCCATCACTCTTAGTTCCTCCGTTCGCTCCTTTTTCTTAGAAATTACACTAAGTCTTCAGTGTTTCCTCTGTAATCTTGGTTTCCTCAAAGGTTTCTAGACCTTTGCTATTCCGTTGTGCACTATCTCTTCAGAGCTTAACTTTGCACTCTCCTTTGATCTTTGTTCTTAAAGAGCTCTAATGTATTCAATGACCCATCGTGATCCTCTGTATCATTTCTCACTCTGTGTTCTACTTGATTCTATCTCGACTCAATTTCACTCTGTTGTTCTGCTCGAACAGTTCTCAGTTTCTCCCCTGCGCGTCTTTCCGAGTTCTACCAGCAATCCTATTACAGAACCTACGAGTTCACACATAATCCAACACTCGAAACACGCATTCCACTGAGAATTGAGATGAATATATTAATAATATAAACAATTGATTACATAACCGAGCCTCTATGTCTCGCACAGGCCTGATTTTCTACTATTAGTGGCCTCTATTTACATTTTGCCTGTACGTTCAAAACCACTCCAAATATCTAACCTCTCAAAACATCTACCTCTCTAACCTCTGAATTATACAAGAAGATCACAATTTATACAAAAAATGGATTCATGAACCAATCCTGTCAAAACCAGAAATCTCTCACCCTATCCTAAAAAGTCCCTTCATCTCCACTCTTTTCTAAACAAACGCTAAATCAAGCTTTCAGTTTCCTCATTTTCTACTCAAACCAAATAAATCTAACTATTTGGCCTCATCTCGACATAGGGAGGATCAATTAGCCACTATACCCTTTTTTTCTCAAAATAAAACATTCTCACATATTTAAATAAATAAAATTAATTAAACTCCTCCCTCCCAACCCTTTGTTAGTCACAACATGTGATCATCCCATCACATTGCTGACTAGGTCTAAATACTCCTGCATCAGACTCCCAAGGTTGAAATATTTCATGGACTCCTATTCATGATTCTTTCTACTTCCTCTATTGTAAACTTCATCAGACTTCATTTCCCAACTGGCTACCTGATCCCTTTCATCTGCAGGTGTATTTATTGCTTCCTTTGTTTCTCTTGGGTGCTAATCTTTGTGTTGTGGATGTTGTTTTACTTAGCATTCATAAGCATCTCCTTTGCATAATGTTTTGGTGTTGATACCTTGTATAAACACGTCCTCAAACAACATAAATCTCTGCTTATCTATCTGTTGTTGTCTTGTCATCATACCAATAGAATTAATCTCCATCTTCATGTATTTTCTCTTGTCCTCTACCTGACTATTCATTTTAACTTCTGACTCGATCACCAACATCTCCTTATGTCTATAAACCAATTTATTTATGTTTTCCTATATATCCTTCCATCTTCCCTTGATTTGTTGACTTTGACAGTTCCTTATACTCATTATCTTTGTAGTTTTCATCATCCATCTATCAAATAACTTAAATAGAGTCCTTCCAATATCAAAAGAAGATTGGGTTTTGGTTAATACAAGAACGTATAGCCTTCCAACTACATATTGTTCTCTGGATGCAAATATCTTACTTATTGAACTTTGTTCAATTGCCTCCATTTTCCTATCAAACTTAGTTGAATTGTTCACCCAATTTTCCAATTGCATCCTCAAGATATAATTTTAACATTTAAGTCTTCTTTGTATTAAGAACAAAATCTATCTGTGGACCGTACTTCCACGTCCCATGAAATATTCTTCCTCTTCTACAATAACTTGTTTAAGAGCTATGCCAACTCTCCTTCCTTTATTCCAAGCTTCTAAGTCGCCTCGTTGCTTACTCTCATCTTCTTGTTTCCATAATGAAAATTGACTTCTTGCAACTCCAGAATTTACACATTTCTTCATGTTTACTTGTGCAAACATATCTCCAAGAGTAGTTTGTCCTTCATCTTGAAAACCAAATTCAACAATTAATAACTCAAAATCAAAAAATATATTACATTTTCCATCTCTTTCCTCATTAATTCTGCTCCATAATTTTTCTGATTTGTCATCATCTTGATGTATATATTACATGTCAAACTTGTCACGTTGTCTTGTCTTGAAGAAATCTTCTTTGTCTTCACTTTGTTCTGAATGTTGCCTAAGTTTTGAATTCTATTCTCTGCTCTCCTCCTTGGCCTTCCTTCCTTTCACACTCCTTTTATTCTTCCTGCCCCTTCCTTACAACCCTGTAAGTCACTAAGTTGTCTTTTCCATTCCTTCTTTGTTTCAATTCAAATCTACGAATCTATGAGTTTAGAACCTATATTTCTATTTGTTTCAATACAAGAAACAAAATCACCATATACCCTAGGTTTTCCATTCCACTGTAGAGTCCCTTGTGAAAATCACTGTCAACACCATGAATATCACCTTCCATTGCTCCCCTTGGTTTCTCACTGCATATGCATAGTTTAGAAAAGCATTCTTACCTTCATCCTCTGAGATTGCCTGTCTATTTTTAGTTTGTTGTTTACATTCACCTTTACTTTTTTTGCAATTTGTACAAATAAAACTATCTTCAATTTCTAGTTGTGCGTCAGTGTCTACCAACCTCCCTTTCAGTTCCTGTTTGTCCTCTTTTCCTTTCTTCTTCATAACCTTGAATGGATTAACTGTACCTCCTTCGGTTGAATTTTCTTTATAAACCTAGGTTCTACCATTTTCCATAATACACTCTGTAGTAAGAGTCCTTTCCATTAATGGTCCATTATGTCCTTTCAAGATAAGTTCTTGATCATGTATAGCGCTGGGAGCCATACTCACACAGGTTGGCGCAGGTGAATTGGACCATCCCATAGCATTCGCAAGTAGGAGGTTATCCAAGGCTGAGAAGAACTATTCCACCACCAAGCACGAAGGGTTAGCTATGGTATATGTGCTCTAAAAGTTTAGACACTATTCTCTGGGTGGAGTTTTTAAGATGTATACGGAAAATTCCGCGTTGAAATACCTGGTCAATAAGCTTGTGTTGAGGGGGAGAATCTGTAGGTGGATGTTATTGTTCTAGGAGTATGATTTTGAGGTTATTGTGAAGCCTGGTCGACTGAACGCAAGACTAGACCATCTGTTGCGCATCAAAACAGGGGAAGAGCCCACTAATTTGGAGGAGGGATTTCCTGACATGTAGCTATTTGCAATGTGCATCATGGATGGTCATTTTGAAGACATCATACACTTCCTAATGACAAGAACTGCCCCGGAAGACTACCCCATCGAGCAGAAGAATGAGTTAGTGGTACACACGGTAGAATTTTTTGTCATAATTTGTTGGGCATCTGTACAAAATTGCATGTGATGAAGTATATGGCGATATGTACCAGAGTTTGAAATGAGAAGTATCGTCACAGACACTCATGGGGGCACCAGAGGAGGCCATTATGTAGCAAGAGCGACCGATAGAAGATTCTACGCATAGGATTGTGGTGGCTAACCCTCCATCAATATTCAAAAGCTTACTGCAAGGCATGTGTGTGTATCAAAGGATTGGAAGGCCATCACGGAGGGATGAGCTGCCTCTGAACCCATATATGATGTTATAACCTTTTTAGAAATGGGAGATAGATTTTTTGGGACCCATTTAGCCCCAAGGGAAGGAGTTGGGAGCGCGGTACATTATCACCGAGACTAAGTATTTGGCTCAATGGGTGGAGGCACACCCTGTGAAGGATTGCACAGGCACGACTACTGTGAAGTTCCTATTTGAGTATGTATTAATGCGATTTGGGTGTCCAAATATTTTGATGAGTGATCATGGTATGCACTTTCTGAATGAGACGATCAACACGCTGACAAAAGAATTTCTGGTATATTACCAAAAAATCACATCTTATCACCCACAGGGTAATGGGATGGTGGAGGCATTCAATAAGGTGTTGGAGAATGCATTGACCAAGGTTTGCAATGCTCATAAAAGTGATTGGGACCTATGAATACCTGCAACACTATGCACCTATCGGACGACATGAAAAAAGTTGACTAGAGAGACACCCTTTAGGCTTATATATGGTGTTGAACCATTGATGCCCATGGAATACATTGTGCCTACTCTGCACATAGCAGCACTCACAGGTATGACGGATCATGAAGCCCTTGAAGAGAGGCTGATGTATCTTGCTGAGCTTAAGGAAGAGAGATTTCTAGCTGGATTTCACCAACAGGTCCAAAAGCAGCGTGAAAAAGCATGGCATGATCAACACATTAAGTTGTGCACCTCTAAGGTAAATGACTAAGTTTTGTTATATGACAGTAAGTTTGAGAAATTTCTAGGGAATTTCAGAATGCATTGGTTAGGGCCCTATGTAATTAAGGAGATTACCGATGGTGGAGGAGTTCAGTTGGTTAAATTGAATGGAGATCCCATCTGAGGAAAGGTGAATGGCAACCAATTGAAGCCATACAACGGTGATCCAGCTAGATGATTATACGAGGGTAGCATAGTCTTAACGCTCCAGGCAACTAAAAGGGGGTGCGGCACTATAAGCTACACTGCCTGGGTTGGGGAACTGCGCCATTTGAGGATTGTGTGAGATGAATAAATGTCACAGGGTTCGCGACAGTGCGAAGGGAGCTATGCTACCCAAGGAGAAATTGCGTAGGTCAGATAGAAAGTGATTGTTAAAGTCACTGTTCATGATTTGATGGTAGAAATGTGGCCAAATAGAGTGGGAAGCTGACATTTAAGATGTACTTTATGGGTAAGATCCTTGGAAATCTTCCACCAATCTGGCATTAATGAACCGAATTTGGGGGGAGTGGTCAAATTTGAATTCAAAATGCCATATAAATTATAGGTGGCTGACTAACGAAAAAAACTTGGCACTTTAACAATTTGAGTTCTTGAGCTCTCAGGAGCACATGAAACATGAATTCCTTGAAGCTCTGATAGCAAGTTCGGTGTTTGAGCAATTACCAAGGGCGACATAGGAACTATTGAATAGCGTCATGTCGACACCCGCAGAAGCTATGTACAATGAAGTAGTGATAGCCAAGGGGGTTGTGTTAGAAATTGTTAGCGAAGCAGAGGGAGCTGCTCCAGAGGTTGACAAGGTATTATTTGAAGTTCTCAAATCACCACGGACACCTAGACCGAAGCCAACCCCAACCAAGGAGTGTGTGAAGGAAAAAAAGGGCAAGTAGCCTATGATACCAGTGCGTGCATCGCCAAGAAGAAACCCACCGAAGGACAAGCCCACGGTACAGCAGAAGGGAAAATCCATTAACTTCGAGCTAGAGGAGGAAGAAATTGAGGACATCCTAATGGATGAGGAGGACTGGGGGTAGAAGTGAAGGAAGTTGAAGCCGAGGGTGCTGACCCTATCACTAAGTTTCCTAAGTACATCCCTCCATGCAAGGGCAAGACCAAGGTGCCAAAGGACATTGACAAGAGAATGGTCCCCTTCCAAGCTCCTCTACTACCGAACGAGATTGTCTTTGAAGGTGTTCGCTTGGGGCAGGTTCCTCTGTTGAAACTAGAAGATTGGGACTTAGTTGGCCATGACAAGTTTCTGCATGTAGTGATAGAGTAGCTAATGCATCGTATTATTTACACAACCACAGGGATGACTACATTGGAACCACGGAAGTGGCTCAGAGGAGTAGACAAGGCAGGTCTGCTCAACCTGCTATGGGTGCCGCACTACAATCACACCCCCATTACAGTGTTGGTCATCAAGTACCTCCTATGCTTGGTGCACGATGGGTGTATGTGGTTGGAGCAACCAATACCCATCACTGACAGATTGATCCATAGGATCACACGACTGACCTACACAGGAGAAAATTTGGCCATGATGTTTGGCAGAAAAGGTGGCGAGCAAGCCCTCATGGAGGCCATGAAGGAGAAATTCAAGCTCGTAAAGAAACCACGAGGCTATGCCATCTCAAGTATCATTGATCCCGCTGTCAAGGTGGCCACGTAGATTTTGGTAGGAAAGGCTATGAGGAAGTGTCGTGCAAATGAAGCATTGGCACTAGTTTTTGCTCTTGTAGCCAATGTCACATGGTTCGGGTTCGAGTTCGGATTTGACAATGATTAGGTTCGGATTGATTTTGAATGTTTTGATGAGGTTCATCATTAGGTTCGTCTATATATATTAATTTAAAATGAATTATACGATAAAATAGTAAGAAATCAACATCAGTAAACATCATAAATGCTATCACAGACATGGAAACTGCAAGGATAAATTACAAGCTTGAGTTGCGATAGGAAGTTACGAGTTTTGATCTATGGACTTAGTCAATGGCTATGAGGTTCAATGAGGTTCACCGAACCTCAATTTTTTTTTAAGGTTCGCCAAAATTTGAACCTCAAGGTTAAAGTTCGACAAACCTTGTGACATAGCTTGCAGCCCAATGTGCCAAAGGAGTCCAGTTCAATTGGGTGCACTATCTCTATGGGGAGTCCCTTGCGAACTACCATTGTTTCAGGGAAAAATAGTGTCAATTCGAACTGCTTGTCCCACTAAGATGGGTAGCTATCTTAGAAACAAACAATCAAAGCAATTCAAGATTTCCTTTAAGTGTAATAGATAAGAGGAAGAAAAGAGGACCAACCTCGATCTTCCACTTTAATCCTTACTTGATTTCTCTTTCCCTTGATAGAATTTGCCACTCCTCTCCTACCTATCCCGCTTCAAAGAGTACCTGTAGAGTCAAAGTAACAAAAAACCCTCAAATCATCTCTATCTAAAACATCATAAACAATGCAGAATCAGAAACACATTGACCATACAATTGCATTCATAAACAATAAGATTCACAAATACAAGATTATATGGAGGAAAACTCAAAGAACTTTATTAATATTAGAAGAGAGGATTACAACCCAACTATCTGATCTAGCATCATCCTCCCAACATAGAAGCCCTCTTCACCTCATGAAAAGCAAGATCACCCAACAATACAATGTCTCTTCTCACAGATAAACCAATAGCACTTCCTTACAAATTACAAAATTCCAGCCTTTAGATCTCTCAGATGAGGGATCCATTTATAGATTTCTTGCAAGGGTGTGAGTCAGCTCTGGGTTTTTGATTAGTGTCATTCCACTGATAGTTCTTGGTTCCACTTGGAGATTTAATTGATCTCTTACCCATCCCTAGGTGAATTCAGAGAGGCAAGTGTCACAGGAGAAGTTCTTGGAGGATTCCATGATCATCCACCTAGCAAACTGTCTCTGCCATTTGTCTATTCTCACTCATAACACCCCACAAAAGGCCATTTCAGTATGCCTCACACCTAACTAGTGTGGCAGCCAGTATGCATCACACCTTAACCATGGAGCAGTCAATATGGTCCAGTTTTGGCCAGTTCTAAGTAGTTTTTCAGGTGGAACTTCTAGGAAATGATGTAATCAGTTGACCATCATCCTTTAGGGTAAGAAACAATACTTTTAGGGACTAAAAAGCCCTTGGTTTATGGACATATGAGTTTGGGGTTGCAGTGCCCAAATATGTCTATAACAGCTGCCCCCTAAAGCATGAGGTCGTAAATCTTCTGATGTCGGGTGAAATGCTTTATCATGAGGATTCGAGGTATTCGAATTGGAAGGTGATCTATATAAGATACAATACAATACATCATCATCATATTATTTTCATGATCTAGCTGAGATGGGCATTCCCATGCTCAGCTTCATAAATTCATTTTCATGTACATAGGACAGAGTGATTCTTCATATGAAGAGTCATCTTCTTTTGCTTAGATGACTATCTGTGTAGATTCTGTGCACATTTTATGTCTTTATGTTCCTGAATATATCACAACTCGGATGGATGAAACTAGATCCGGGGTCTTCAAACTCATTCAATCTTCGCCTGATTGTACAATTCGATCCATGTGAAAAAGATGTTCTAAAGTTGAACATGGAAGGACATCGCCTGATTACCAACCAATAATGTAAGCTATTAACAGGCGCGAGAGGAATCACCAATATTGATAATGACCCTTAAGGTACTATAGTACAATTCACATGGTGTGAATATATGAGCCGACGTTGAACACCACACAAAGTCTTTCAGTCGAAGGTCATTGATGTAAACCTGTCACCGGAAGTGAGAAACTTGCCATTGAGGCATGCAAGCTTCAAAGTACTAAAAGGATTGTTTCTAAGTCAACTTCTTGGATAATGAGATGATGTCGAAAAGAAGTGACCTATCGTAGGAGGGCCTTGATGTATCCCACATCTACGACGCGAAACAAAGCAAATGATTTTTCTGGAGGTGAAAACGATCTGATGATATAAGGTTCAAGAATGGCGGTCATGAGAAATGAAGGGTGGAGGTATTGCAGTGGATGAGGCATTTGTTGGATGGTGAATTGTCTAAATGACTTCTCTTAAACATGTCAGCGACACTGATATGGACTAGTAGCGTTAACCCCATGGATGGTACAAAAGACCAATGGTGATGGAGTAAAAGTGTCATGTTCAAGAGCGACTTGCTACCAATAAAATTCTTCAAGTTTTCTTCCCTTTTTCCCCAGTCATTGCTGACCAGTACCTCTTTATTTTTGTCAAGCTTGAGGAGGATAACATATGCTTGGTCTATAATTTTCCCTTCGGCCAAACCTGTCGCTCTGGTTTTAGCGAGCCTAGTGTCAATGAGACTCGTTCTTGTCTGGGTGGACAAGTTTGTCGCTATTGTTTTAACGAGTTTAACGACAAAGATAACTCGGTCCTTTTCTTCTTTAGAAAGTTTGAAAAAGGATGAAAAGGAAACTCCAATAGTACTTTTTCGTGGCATAATCCCTTAAGTCCGAAAAAGTATAAAATAATATGAAAGGGACTTTTCGATCGCTTTAATGAGGTGAAAAAGACAAGCGTTTGATCTTTTAGTTTGATAATCCCTCACGTCCAAAAAGATTAAAATATATGGGAGGAATGGTGTTCCTCTTACTTTAATGAGCTGGAAAGGCCAATGGCTCGACAATATTTTTATATTTAATGAGTCTAAAAAGAGTTTAAAAGGGACTTGTTTTTTAGGAACGAGTGGTATTTTCAGATAGCAACTGGTTCCAGGTAAGTTTGGAACTTCTCAAAACATGGTAGTGTGAAGAGGGTGGCAATTAGAATCACTCGTTGCAATTGTTCCTCAAAAGCGTAAACAATCAAGTGGAAGTGTATGATCGGCCAAATGAATGGAGGTGACGGTAGGAACACAATCCAAGGTTCAAAAAGGCTGATAACAAGGCAATCACAAAGGTTATTTACCAAAGGTGGTTTCATTTTTTAATGAGCTTGAACCAGGATAAACTATGCTCAGTGGCAGGTTTATTTTTTAACGAGCTTGAACCTTGCGGGAACATTGCTCTTACCAGTCATTTGAAAATGTCTCTTGGTAGATTTATTTTTTAATGAGCTTGAACACTACTATAACATGTGTTCATTGCCTTTTTATGTAAGCTAGAAACGACCAAGCTAAGAGGCTAAAGGGTTGAGAACCTAAAAAACTAAAAAAACCAAATGGTCATTTTTTTGCTTACATATAAAGATTTGCATGCCCCTAGGTCTTTCAGAAAAGGAGAGTTTCCAAGTTATCATATGGAAGTTCCCGCGGTTAGGTAGGATTGTTCCTGTCGGTAGACAAAAACTCTTCCTTGGCTCTGTCCATCGAAATAGATGAAGGTGAATGCTGTGAGCTTCCAATAACATAACATACAAGGGAATACCTACTTCAAATTGATCACATATCCAACAAGGAAATTATATCTCAATCTAATTGTATAACCTTTCAAGAAAGTCTCTCATTTCCTCTGGGTTCATCTGCCGAAGCAGACCAAGGTGCATGCTCCCTAAACTTCGTTACATTCACGGAACTACTCGCGGTAATTAGGTGGATGGAATGAAGGTTGAAGAGACATTGTTGACGCGAAGAGACCATTTAGGGTTGATGGTTGATTCATAGTTGTTTTTGAACCAGGAAATGAAAGTTGGTCGACAAGTTGTACCAGTTGGCCTTCATGTGGAAAACACATCACTGGAAGGAGTGTGGAAAAAATAGCTTCCATGCTATATATGTAGTCACGTCCAAGGAGTAGATTGTAATCTAGAGGCCCTTGAACTACCATCACATTCAAATGAATGGTTTTCTTTCTCAAAGTTATCGGTAACTTTGGAAGGATCCCTAACGGTCGACTGGTTCCTTTGTTGAAGCCTGACAAATTTTGTTTTTTAGGAAAAAGCGATGGTGAACCAAGCGCTTTCCAAGCAGTTGAGGAAAGGATACTCACTGAAGCCCCTTCATCTATGATGGTGCCAGACATGATCATTTTGTAAACTTGTAGTATGATTTAGAATGGTACACTAAATGGAAGGTGGGGTTTTGCTAGTTGATTCCAATCAAAGAAAACGACTACACTGCTCGGAGGAAGTACTGGATAAATGGACGGATAAATCTCATGAACTGGGGGGGTTCTTCCTGTTGTAAAGGAATGGGTGGATTTCCCCCAAGTTCATTAGATTCTGTTTCAACAAAAAGAATTTGAACAGTGTCGTTCTCATTCTCTTTGGTGATAGTATCATCTGAAGGTTGTCCTTCTGAAGGCAAGACTAGGTCGACTACCATCTCGACCAACTGACTTTAGTCAGGTATGGACTCAGAAGGTTCACTTTCAATGATAGGTGATTCGATTGACAATTGAGTTATGTCAATTGGGTTTTCAACTGGTGAAGGACTTGGCAAGAGTTTCTTATATCCAGGTGGAAATCGCTACGGTGAAGCAAGATGGTTATCCAAGACACTTTTGGCTTCGTCTAAAAAAGGACAACGGTGAAGAGTATGATTACCTTCACATAACCTACATGGAAATCTGACCTTTCCTTTCTGTCTATTAACTTCGTTTTCACTAGTTGATGGTATGCTGTCAACCTGACTGCTAGAGGTTGATGACACTGAATGGTGCAAATGGGGAGACCATTCTCTCAATATCCGTGGAATGCAAGGGAAATCTCAATGGTAGTGGTCTCCCTTGCAAATTATGCATGGAGATTTTGGTTTGGAAAGTTTAGTGTGTGGATTTTCACCGGATGATGCATGGTTGCCTCCTTGTTTAGCTGGCTTCTTCTTCTTCTCCTTCCCTTTCTTTTTCTTCTCAGCTACTTGTTTTTTAGTGTCACTAGTTTCACCAAGCGAAGAGGAAGAAGGGGAAGGATAATTAAACGAAGTAGAAGGTGAAGGGGTAACTTCAATATCATCTAGCTGTTGATTATATTGTTGAGGAATTATGGTGTTTTGAACGACAAAAGTCAAGAAAAGCCATACCGGCAGGCCGACTGTGATTCCTGGAAGGGACAATGTAGCCATATATGGAGAACCAATATCTCCCCAAGATGAGAAAGGACTAGGATTCCCTCCAAGAGGGATTCCTTGATTTGTGGACTCCATTATCCCAACCTCAAATCAACGAAGGAATAGGGATGCTATTCTGATTTAAATAAATTTTAAGACACTTTGATGCAATTTTTCTTTTTCAAATTTTAAGAGTCGAGAAAAAGCTAAAGGTGACTCTAGTCGCCTTCAATTTTTAATGAGCCTAAAGTGACAATTGCTCAGATGGACCTTTTCTTTTAAGGAGTCGAAAAGGAACGAAAGTGACTACTCTGGAAATCTAGATAGAGGGATTACCAAACCGATTGCAAAACTACAAAATACACCTTGGTGATAAATGATAGAGAAATTACGAAGGACTTATGTATGGCAGTCAATCTTCCTTAATGCTGTGTTTAGTACATTGCGATCGATAGGGAGGCAAACACGGCTTCCTAAGGATAAAGAATATCAGCCTATTATGGTCTCCCAATATATACTCGATGGTACGGGGAACACAAGTCCGTACTAGAACTTGTCATATCAAAGAGGAGGAATCACCCAACCTTCAATGAAAACGATAGTTACCAGGTTTTACGACGCCGGAACACGTCTCTAGCCTAGACTTCTAGATGTGTTGCATTAGGTTCCAAAGCATTTTTATGTTCATTAAGATTTATTTTAGAGTTGATCTTGCTTAGAATTTTGTCTTTCAAGGTTCACCGTGTGATGTAGATGTACAATTCCTAAATATGCAATCTAAAATGATAAACAGGCGTTTATTTTCTTTTAGCAATGAAAAGCCTAGCTACAAAGGAAAGAAGATTATGATTTTTCTTTCAGCATAGAGCACACACTAAATGCACTTTCCTAAATCATATTCTGCATGCAGTCAAAATGAAAATTCACATGCATGTATTTGATTTTCGTTTCCTTAATGTGTGAATGTCAAAAAGGAAAGCTAAGTACATATCTGGACTATTTTCTTTTAAAGCGACATTTTAAACAATTTCTTTTCAAAACGAAAGGAAGACTAAGACGACACTTTTAGATTTCAAAATGAAAACTACTTTCGACACTTCAAATACTAATAACTCAAATCAAGTAGAATGACAAAAGTACAATCAAATATCTAGAAGAGGAATACTTTACGACACTCTTCTTTTGATTCAAAATGACAATTACAACACTTGCATAAAAAAAACTACAGTTCGATTAAGCTACTCTTGACAAAGGAAGATTGTAAATGATTTACAAATACACAAAAACATTTAAAATTCTAACTAATGGAGGCTGAAATATGTGAAGGAAGAAGGTTTTAGTAATGAGATATTGTTCATGAATAGTAAAACTACTGAATAAAATTGAAAACATGGAGGAAAAACCAAATTTCAAAGAGAGAAACAGTATCACTCAATCATCGCACCTGCAACACAGGGAAACAGGAATGCAGCTCACCTCCAACACATGGGAGGTGCGATGCATATAGGTTGCCCAGTTACAAACAATGCGATGGACCAGGGAGCGAAACTGAGCTTTGTTTTTGCTCAAAATTTGCAACTAAGTTCAGTGATTTAAGCTGAGTTATGATGGACAGTAAGAACAAAGTATAGGGGTAAGATCTTATGAGGTTATGAGCTACCACAAGGGCACCTAGAATGCTTGTAAGTCAGATGTTCAGTTCATAAACCAACCCAAAGATTGACTGAAGAAGCATTCATCTACTTCACAATTGCATAGCAAAGGAATTTCGAAGGCTAGCTGGCTAACTTCAGGCTCCGTCTGTAGTTTATAAAGAAAATAATAAACAAACAAAACAAACTATTCGATCCCCAGTGGAGTCGCCATTTTGTTTCAGGGAAAACTAGTGTCGATTCGAATTACTAGTCCCACTAAAATGGGTAGCTATCTTAGAAACAAACAATCAAAGAAATTCGAGATTTCCTTTAAGTGTAATAGATAAGAGGGAAGAAAAGAGGACCAACCTCGATCTTCTGCTTTGATCCTTGCTTGATTTCTCTTTCCCTTGATAGAATTTGCCACTCCTCTCCTACTTGTCCCACTTCAAAGAGTACCTGTAGAGTCAAAGTAACAGAAAACCATCAAAGCATCTCTATCTAAAACATCATAAACAATGCAGAATCGAAAACACATTGACCATACAATTGCATTCATAAGCAATAAGATTCACAAATACAAGATTATATAGAGGAAAACTCAAATAACTTTATTAATAGTAGAAGAGCGGATTACAACCCAGCTGTCTGATCCAGCATCATCCTCCCAGCATAGAATCCCTCTTCACCTCATGAAATGTAAGATCACCCAACAATAAAATGTCTCTTCTCACAGATAAACCAACAGCACTTCCTTACAAATTACAAAAGTCCAGCCTTTAGATCTCTCAGATGAGGGATCCATTTATAGATGTCTTGCAAGGGTGTGAGTCAGCTCTGGGTTTTTTATTAGTGTCATTCCACTGATAGTTCTTGGTTCCACTTGGATATTTCATTGATCTCTTACTCATCCCTGGGCAAATTCAGAGAGGCAAGTGTCGTAGGAGAAGTTCTTGGAAGATTCCATGATCATCCATTTAGCAAAATGTCTCTGCCATTTGTCTATTCTCACTCATCACACCCCACAGAAGGCCATTTCAGTATGCATTGCACCTGGCTAGTGTGGCAGCCAGTATGCATCGCACCTTGACCATAGAGCAGTCAGTATGGTCCAGTTTTGGCCAGTTATGAGTAGTTTTTTAGGTGGAACTTCTGGAAAATGATGTAATCATTTGACCATGATCCTTTAGGGTAAGAAACAACACTTTTAGGGACTAAAGATCCCTTGGTTTATGGACATATGAGTTTGGGGTTGCAGTGCCCAAATATGTCTATAACAACCATGAGACATAGGAGCTCAGCAATACCTTCCACTATGTGTGGCTCGGAAGATATTCAATTTCCCTCAGTCACACCCGACCTACCAGAAGCATAGAAGTATGCTTCACTATGGGTGAGAAAGGATTCTCATTGCATCAAGGATAGAAAGATCTTCTAGATCTTGATGGAAATGAACATTTGCATGGCTATCAATCATAAACCACAGTTTTCACCTACTGTGTTCACCAACCTGCAGGGGTACGTGGAGTTCAAGGCAGACTTTCACCATGTGTCGATCAAGGCGCGGAAGGACCCTGTGCAGACATGGTATGACTTGCCTTACTTGGAAACATATGACGCAATTGATGTAGCACTTGATCACTCACCGGTAGAGTGGCACACTACATGAGACTTGGTGGTGGGGGCGAGCAAGTCTGCCATGCAGCACAAAAAGGAGGAGGCCAAGCTCAATATCGCATAGTTGGACGAGAAGAGGAAGAATGAGGTCGTTGACAAGGCCCATGTGGAGTGTGAGACCACCCAGTAGAGAGAAACGTATACAAGCGGAACAGAGTGGGGCTCTGATAAAGGTGCGAGATCACCTTCGCCCAACACAGAGGAGAAAACGGATGAGAAAATAGAGCATCATGGTGCGGACCCATAGGGAACATCTGCAAACATTAAGCATCCAAGGGAACAAGAGAAAGGAGGGTCGAGGAAGAATCCAAGGCCACTAAGACGTCGCTGGATCCAATTACCCTCACAGAGGGCAATTTGAATGACATCGGAGACATGGTGTAGGATGTCACCACATAGGCACTATAGCAGTTTGAATAGTAGCAACAGCTACTATTGGGAGTCATCCAAACAGGTCTACAGGAGCTACAGACCTGCGCATCACAAGTTAGCACAGTGTCCACCAGCCTTGCTAGTAGCACTTCAAAAGCTCCCAAAATGTTGTGTGAAAAGGTCTCTAGCGTGATAGTGCTCCCGGATGCAGCACTAACCATAGAGAATGAAGCTAATAGGCCCACTGTTAGCACCCTTAAGGGAGTGGGGTTTAACTTACCAGTGCTCCCTAGCAAGGCGCTCGTCCTATTGCAGGATGTAGTGATTGCGGAGCTAAGGTCCCACGAACACCGTGCTTTACAGGAGATTAGTGAGCAAAGGATTAATAATGATCGTATGGCCCTACAGCAAGACTCTACCATTGCCACCATGACCAAGGTAACTGACCGAATCAAGCGGATAATTTAGGTCATGGATGAGGTATGACGAACGGTCTCGAAGTTGGTTATTCCCGAGGAAGAACCAATCAAGGTGCGCATCTGCAAGCTTGCTATAGGAGTGCGCAACGCTCACACAGAGATGGCTAGAGTTTAGCTAGAGCTGAACCTACAGATTACATAATTACATTTGAAGGAAAGGAGCAGCGTGCAACCATTGTCATATAGGCAATAGTGGTGGTAGACAGTGTAGTAGCAGACTACACACAACTTTTTGAATAGTGATTTTTTGTCCTAATGAGCATGCAGGAGGACCTTAATGTACAGCGGCTGGGGATAGAAGTGTGAGAACTGCAGCAACTCTATGATGAAGTAAAAGGTAGAATGCGAACCGTTGCTCTCACGGAGAGACTGGCAAAGCTGCAGGAGACCAAACAGTTGAAAGAACAAGTAGTTACAGTGTAGCACAAGGAGGAAGTGTTGAAGGCGTGATTGAAGCCCTGGCTCGATAAGGTTTATTCAATTATGGCCTCTATTGAAGGAAAGCTTGTGAATCTACAAGAAACTCAATAGAAGCTTCAGGCCGACAGTTCAGGACCAACAACCGAGGAGTTGGTCGAAGAAGCAAAGCAGGCGACCGCATAGTGCATTGCCAAGGTTGCAGTCATACAGGTTAGGCTGGGAGTTCTTCATGCCAAGATCTCCGCACCTACAGAGTGACTCAAGGATGAGTCACCATGTTTGTGTTGGGGGCCTGTTGGGAACGGGATCCCCCAAGGACATTTTTGGGGCTAAAAGCCCATGTTTTGGGTCAATTTTGTAATAAATTTGTAAATTCTCCGCATTTTGTGGTCACTGAGCGTGAAGGTGTCAAGCATCATAAATGATTGTATGCCCTTATTTAGTAAAGTGAAACGTTGGTTATAGAGATCCATCTGTGGTCCGTGGACCATGAGATTGTATAAAAAGGAGCTAAGTAAGTAAGCTCTAAGTAGTCTTTGGTGGATAGAGAAGAATGAAGTGAACAGTTTTGGTAGAGAAGTCTAAGTGTTTGGGTCTTAGCATAGGTAGAGGCTCTGCAACTAAGTGCGCAAAGGCCTAGGGTGGAACTCCATAGCTGAGTGCGCAGACCCCTGCAGCTGTGTGTGTAGGGCGGATATAGTCTGTATTAATCTGAAGATATCAATAAAGAGGAGTATTCTGCAAATTATGTGTATTTATTTCCTGTTAATGCATCTTGTTATATTGCGTATGGGTTTAATTTAAAATGTTTATGTGATGGGTAAATATATGTGATTATATTGGCTAACTGAATGCAAGTAAGAATAGTAGTTTACACGATGCTAACTATGATTGATTAGTAAGATAAGTAAAACACTAAATATATCTTGGGAACCTATACAGTATGTTGTCATAGCAGTGCAAAAGTGCCTGGATCATGGGTTAAGGCTGCACGAAGGTCAATCATACACCTCCGCGAAGGTACTGAAGGGCAGAGTAAAGGGGTAGACTGATGGAGCCCTAAATCTTAGTGACATATGTGAAAGTAGGAATAGAGGGTATAACCCAACAACAAGACCATGTGACGGTGTGGAATCTTGGTTCCAACACCCCCCATACTGCTTCGGGTGAGACTTCGGTGCGTGCTCCGCAGGTTGATGCCGAAAGGGCCAGTAGGGTAGGGATTTGTTTGGCTAAATAACGTTGAACTTCGGTCAGGCCCCAAAAAGCCAACACCTATGTTATAACAAATCAACATAAATGACAAATCTTGAAAATTAATTAATCATGAAGAAAATGAAATTAAAAAAAAAAAATCATATTTGCAATCACACAATTCTCGGTAGCTTTATGCATATGTAGAAGAAATTAAATACATGTGAACACATTTATCACAAAATTGGTACAATATCTAGTTCTCCATACTATAGAAAGAAAAATTAAGAAAACCCTTGCCACCACCAAATATCCACAACAAGATAGCATCAACAACAATAATTCCTCTCCTAGTTTCAACAAGATTTTAGCACATATGCTCTTCACACTAGAATTATTTTCTTCCTTAGGGTTTACCAACCCTAGCCATTTTGCATCACAGAAGTGCATGGAAATATGGCTTTAGTCCTAGTCTACAAAAATACTTGTCCACCCTAGGGTTTGTGTACTGAAATCCTTGGCCTTCAACTCTTATATCAACATAAACAACAACACCTACACACAACATCATCAACCATATAGTATCCAACTTGTCTTCTAGGATAAGCGTCACACCATACTCAAGACCCATCAATTTCATCTCACAATGATATTTCCCTAACCTCACATCCCATAAGAACAAAATTTTAAAATAATTCAATTTGTTAGTTTCATTGTCTATGTCTTCTACTAGGTTACACAATATAGTAGTACAATAAGATCCACGACAGTCATAGTCATCAATCACACTAACTCCATGTTCATCTCTAGGGCCCACATGCATAAAATTAATGCTAGAATCACATGATCAATCCTAAAATTCAAATTAGGGAAATCTTGCCATGAAATATATGAGACATATATCTCTCATTTTTCCTTATTGTAGGGTTTTGGCACACACCTTAATGTCATGCCACTATGGTTTCCTTATGAACCTACACTCTTTCTCCCAACAAGCTTTAAGACAATACAATGAAAAGGTTATAAGGATGAAGTTATATACAAGAGCTCTATTTTCCCTTATATATAAATAGTTCACGAGGGCTAGCATAATAAGGCCATAATTCCATACAAGTGAAACACCCTCCGTTTATGATCCTCCTTGGGATAAACACCCCCCCTCTAGAATTGTGCACTCTTAAACAAGTTATTTCATGATCCAAAATGGATCTTAAACCCTCTAAACCTCTAAATCTTCGAATATCGAAAAACACTATCGCATGGGAAATATACTAAGAATTGGTAGAAACAGAGCTAAGTAGAGGATCAAATGGCGCTGCACAAGAGCCATTGGATCAAACAAATCAACCGTCCATATTGAATCGGGATATCGTAATCAGAGCAGGCCAGTGGAGCGTATCAGAGGCAGCCTTATTGGAATTGCAATCGTGATCCAATGATTTAACGTGGACCATTGATCGAGCGCGCAGATCAATGGCCAAGATTATAATATCGCATCGCAGATTTCTAAAGGGAGGACTTACCGTAGGCCCAGAGACTCAGTGATATGCGATTGTGACTTATCACATTGCAATATCACATCGCAACAATGCAAAGGGGTGATGCCAATAGGTCGTGGGTAATGAATATGTGATACGCCGATATCGGTGATCAGCGATCGGCGATCGTCGAGTGGACTAGAAATAATACAAAGACCCGCGATATGCGACATGCGATAGACCCAGACCCAATAAGGATTATAGGTCAGATTTAAATATATTTGAAGCCTGGTGTTTGCGGATTTCTTTGTATTTCCCCGTGTGTTGATGTTTGAGCCATAGCCGATGCGACTTGCGACTATGATCAAGGCAGACCCGAAGGTTTTATAGGTGCGGCTGTATAAAATTTGAAGTCTGATAATAAGCAGTTTTCCTACGTATTTCTGTGTATTCCCACTATGGACCAAATACAAAGGGATTATGACCATAACATTGTGACATGTGACTTGCGATAAAAGCATGGACCTAAAAGGATTATAGAGCAAGCTCTATATCTTTTAAGTTCTGGCTTTGACGCTTCGGTCAGATTTTTCATGGTTTTCAATGTATTTCTGTGTATTTCTCTGTGTAAATAGAAGGGTGTATTCCTAGGGATTTCACCCGTGCTAGTGGCCCTTTTCATTTGAAAACAGGGGGTGACCATACCTTAGAGTGCTTTGCAATGATTGCTTAACGCTCAACAGGGATTTGAATGGACAGCGATCGGGAGCCAGAGAGCCTAAAAAAGAATGTAGACCGATAGCGCCGATAGGCTTAAAAGCCATTAAATGGCAGAATAGAGGGGAGGTCAGTTGGAGACAGTCAGAGAAAGAAGTCAGATTGAGGCAGATTGAATAGAGGAACAGGATAGGGGGAGAGTCTATGCATTCTTTTAGACTCAAGGTTTTCAAGCAGATCCCTCTTTGATGTCACTGTTGGTTGAGACTCTGTTTTGAGCTCACCCTTGTAATAATCTGTTCTTAATGACTTAATATAGAGGTCGACACTAAAAGCTGGACCAGGAGATGCAACCAGGAAGTCTGGTGAACTCCTTGATTATTGTTGTGTTGATGTGTGTGTCTGTTATGTTTTCTAACTACACTTTGTCTATATTATTCGCAATCTTTTCGATCTGTTGCACTAAATAATATAGGCATTCCTACACATGAGTCTGTAATACACTAATATTGATTTAAGATCTCATTTTCAGATCAAGCCAACACTTCCTCTTCAATGGTTTATTATGATTCTCCTCATGCAAGATGATTCTACTCTATGTGCCACATGTCTCTAATTTTATTTTTTATTTGATTAATAGGTTTAAAACCACACTTGGGCACATTAAAAATCACCCCATTATATTGGGATGCTAAATTATTTTGCTAGATATTTATCTTTCCAGACTGCATTTCTGTTCACATCATAAAAATATATTTTCATGCACTCACTATATCTTTCAATAACTATGCATGTCAGAGAAATCCTCTGTGTTGGGATTGGGGAGTGATACACTCATCATCCCTCCCATCTTGTAATACCCCTCCACTGTTGTGAATTTTTTTATTTATTTTGTATTTTCTATTGTGGGTATTTTGGTTATTGAACTATAATGAACTAATTATGAAGGAAAACTTGATGTTATTTAAATAAATAAATTTGATCAATAAAGATAGAAATTGTCTGGAAATAAACATTGGAGTAAAAGATGTTTTCCAAATAGAAATACCAATGAATTGGATCAGATTTATTCCTTAAAGAAATATACTGAGTTGTGAGAAAGCACTATGGGAGAGAAAATAAGGCTTTATGAGGAAAAATAAAAAAAATCCTAGGGTGAAGGGGGAGTATATCCTTGAAAGGTGGGATGCTACCAAGGAAATATTCTATAAAATAAGCTTAAAAAAACGTTATGGGAATGAGAGGGGGCTGCTAATTCCTGGTAAGACCATATTAGCTTGGGGGGATCAAAGGTTGGTCCATGTTTGAGTGGTTGAGTGTTGTCTTGAGAACAAGTTCCACACTAAATTGTAGGTTAGATATTTTGATTATTGGTGTGACTCACACTATTTGAGTTAATTAAATTTATTGTATTGTTAGATTTCATTTGTTAACTGTTGTATTAGAGATTATGACTATTCTTGTTAGTCGAACTATGATCTGAGTTAATTATAATTTCTATATAGTTTGATTTTATTGTTAACCCCTATATGTGGATGTTTTCCGTAATGGTATTTTTTATTTTGAAGAAGATAAATCATTGCTATGAGAATTTAACTATGATGCTCTCTATGGGAGCATCTTTATCGTTTTCGTTAGGGGAATATAACATTTATTGCATGTAGGAGTACTACAACAATGGTAGGGAGATATCAGGGTAGTGATTCACCTACCATTGGATTACAGGGGTGAAGCTAGGATCAAACTGACATGCAAAGTGGTAGTAAGTCTCAACAGCAACAACTGTGTGGCTGGAAAAGGTTAGATCGAGAGGTTAAGTGACACTGACACAAATTGATTTTTTTCCTCAAGAGAATGATATTGTAACTAGTAACCTAAATTTTATCCGAGGATATCAAATATCATACTATCACATCCTAAACAAATATTTATAGGCAATAAGATGTGGTATGTTTATTACAAAAAATTATCATAAGCTAGCAAGGTTGATATAAAAAGTATCAAGTTATTGACCACCTTTCTCCTCACAAGTTGTAGATTAATTCTATTCTCGGTCTAGAGATTAACTATAGTTAGCGGATGTCGATTAATTGGGGTAGAAATTATCGATACTAATTTTAGATCTTATAACATCATAACTTTAATTTGTTGATGGTGAATATTTGGGCATAGTATATTGTTGAGTGTATACAAGAATGACGCTAGAAGGAATGTGAGGGTTGGGAATGACAGGAAGTAGCATACTCAATAAGGATGTTGCTCGACTCTGGAAAATCAAGCCAGGATCATATGAACTCAAAGCAGAAATTACTCTAGAATAACATGCACCACCATATTCACATACACAAAAATGCAGTTCTTGTTTAAAACATATATTAATATAGAACCAAATATGGATTAAAATTATAAACTTAACATGGGGCTGTAATAACCGACAATAGTGTAAAAGAGAAGGAAAACTCAGTGATAATCCGAAGCACTATTCTGATTAGAGTTAGAAAGCATCACTTATGCTTATGATAAATATATAGCATATATAAAAAGGGCAAATAATTACACTAATTAACTAACAAGAGATCATGACATACTCACATACACATAAAGGAAATGTAATTAAGAAACTGGAATTACAATTCAGGCTTATTCAACCTTCAACTTTAAAATGTAATGAAAATGAGTATTCATTTTAGATAACCAAACCGAGAAAAAAATACATCCTTATCATAATTTCCCAAAAAAATTAGAAGCTAATAGTTGTAATCAATTCAAGAACAAGATATAGACTTATCATCATTCTCCAAACCAATCCGAGACCCCTATACATTATTATCCCTTACTTGTAATCATAGGAGAAACATATATTGATTCCAAATCATAACACGGAAAGAAAAGTGTACCTTAGATGGAGTTGTAATTACAAACATAGAGCGCAATAATTAATGAAACTTTTGATATGGTAATTTCTCCATTAGTGGAGACTGTCACAGTGCCAGTGGTACTAAATGTGACACATATATATATTTCCACAGACAGAAAGGAAAATAAAAAACTTGAAAAGGGATTCAAATTATGATAGGAATTGAAGTATAGTATATAAAATGAGAGTCCAGAGAGCACTTGGATCATTAACCTTAAATCGAAGAAAACCCCTTTAACATCAATGACTGGACACATAGTCGAGAGTTATAGAATAGAAAACATTAAAACTAGTCTAGGAAACCCTAGAGTTTCCTCAACCCATCCACTGTGGTAAGGGGGTCTCAGAAGGAGGGGGTCATGCAAAGTAACTAACCTGGAAGTAATGGGGCACCAAATTAGTACTTCTCATGCCATGGAAACCCAAGTACATGTCTAAAGAAGAATCGTGTGAGTATACCTATAATAGTAAGCCACAAGAATAGTCAAAATTAGAGAATAGTAACAAATTCAAATGGAATTAAAGAAATGCAACCCCATGCATGAAGAGAGGTGGTAGTACCTGTGTATGGGTCATAGAGTAGAGCCTCATCCGGGAAGTTGAACGTTCACATCAAAACCCAACATGAAATGTGTTAATGTAAATGAGCACAAGAAATGATTTAACAAGCGAACCATGATTACAGGGGAAAAAAATTATCTGTGACAAGAGAGGCTATATGATCGTCATTTGAGTTCAGGTCCAGCCTTGTAGAAACCCTTAGTCAATTCCTGTGGAAGAAAAAAAATGTAAGGGGAGATTAAAACCATGCTGAAATTAAAGTGATTAATCCAATAGCTTGAAATTCCAAGAAGAAAACAAGAACTAAGATTATGTGGGCAAGTGAAGTTGGTACAATGAGCGTCCAATGTTTCCAACTGTAATCTTATCATTGGTATTCTCAAAAATGCATAAATTAGGGGCCAAAAAAACCACCTTGATGCTAGACCAACCCAAAGTCATGGCAAGGCCTAGCAGAATAAGGGTACTCTGCAACAAAAGGTGGGGACAACATACACATAACATGGGAGTAGCAGGCGAAGACACCGGGTATGGTTGTAGAGTTCACGGTGCTACTAGAACAATAAAAAACCAAAATAATTGAGGGCGAACTAAGAAAGTGTTATGGTTGAATGAAATTTATTATGTCATGGATGAGAGAGAAGAGACCTAGACCATTTAAGTCCCATAGTCTCAGCCATAGTGACGGCCAGGTGGCACCATACCCTGTTCACATGGCCATGACACGTGGAGCAATCCAGTCGGAGGTGTGGTGAAATTGGAGAACAGTTGGAACGCAGAGTGAGAGTTTCATCGAGGTGAGGGTTTTAACCTAGTGTCATATGAAGTAACTCCACCGATGAATGACCATTAAGATGCACATTTAACATTGGGAACCAATGGTTGAGTTGTGATTATTAAACTTGAAACAAGGGTGATCATATAACTAGGGGCTTTGAACAAATTAAAATCCATATATTGAGAGGAAGTTATATGTGACATGTAGAGAACTATAACAACACTTAGATATGTAGGGATAGATCAAACATAAGGTTGGTCTGTGCACTAAGTAGAGAAATCCTTAACTTTCAAAATAAGTAAAAAAATATAAGAACAACCATTAGCACCATGTTAGATACAAATATACATTCATGCCATTTTGTTAAAAAGAAAAAAAATAATAATAATACTAAATAATGGGTGAATCATATGAAATGTTGAGTTTTTGCATTTAGGTATAATGGAGTGTGATTTATAAGATAGGTATATGCTAAATGGTATGAGATCACCAGCTACCACACTAGGCTTAAGAAAAAGGCACCACCATAGTTATAGAATAAGAAATAATAGAAGTAAATGTAACATATTGATGTTAATTGGATTGTTTCGTAGGGTGCGAAATTGAAGCAAATTATTGTATAATGATGGAGAACTCTCCTACATCTATTACTAGCAGGGAGGATTTGTATGATATGGGGGAAGGTATCACCTCAATACCTTCTCAGTTTGTGGATATAGTAAGAAATATGCAACAAGACTTAGGACAACTCTGGGGTAGTAATGAGTGGTTATTAAAAGCTAGTGAGGAATAGGGAAAGTTGATCAGAGAGTGGATCTAGAAATATAGCCACAAAAGTGTAGAGATCGGTGGATTAAAAAGAAAGAAGAGTGGGACAAAATATTAAAACTCTGATAGTGGAAATGAATCAGGTCGTAATTCTCCGTAAACACATAAAGGAAAGAAGAAGATGGAGTTACATGGGCAGTTTAGGAAGATCAAACCCCCTACCTTTGATGGTGAAAGGGAAGAGGATGCAGAGGCATGGTTGTTGAACATGATTAGGTATTTCCACGTAAATCTATCTATCAGCTACATGGTAAAGCTATCATGTAGAGGAAGAGATAAAAAGTGTGTAGCTGTTAGAAGAGAAGACAATTTCATGGTAGGAATTCTAGAAACAGTTCATGTCATGGTATCTGAGTGTAACACCCCTCCCTTGTGTGTTTAGACTATGTACATCTAAGCTAAGAAAAGATAGGTGTTATATCTAATATGGAAAGCAAATATGTTATTAAACAAATTAATAAATAAATCACTTGGAAAAGCAAGACACGAAGAGAAGAGATTCTTGCCAAATCCCATTGAGGAATGGGATAAGGATAAATATTTCATGATAAAGCTTCTAGATGTGATTCTAGACAAGCTTGGATTGATTGGAGATAAATATCCATCAAGGAAAAAAACATAAAGGCTTTGCGGGAGATAAAGGCAAGCTTTTATGAGGAAAAGCTTCACGAGAGATAAAGGCGAGCTTTCCCGAGAAAGACCTAGGCAAATGGAAAAATCCATAAAAGCGGGATGCCACTAATGGAAACTATATCATGAAAGAGGGTATTAAATACCTACTGTGTAGATCAATTGGAGGAAGTTGATCCATGGCAAGAACCTCGACCCGGGGGGAATTAGAGGTGATTCATGGTTGGGTGGTGGTGATTCGCTCACCAAGTGATGTTCTTTTATTTCTTGGTTGAATACTCTTACATGGATGTTTTCTATGTTGATTTCTTACTCTCTCTCTCTGTTATAGTTCGAGTTATCTATGAGAAGATTGCTTAAGTTTGTCCGCAAGGAGAATGCCTGAATAATTTACATGAGATGCTTATGTATTAGTATATTTACTAGTGTTTTTCCTCCATTCTGATGAGATTCACTTGCATGGTATGTGTTTCATGTTAATCGTTACTTATTACGATGTTAAATCATACAGTTATATGGATTTATTACTTACCTCTCTTATGGAAATAATGAATTAAATAATGCATGTGATTGTCGTGTGATATCATATGCATGTCAATATTATTATGATTATCTTTACATTGAATAAGGAAGGATATCATGCTCTAGTGTTTTGCAGATGTTCATGCATGTGGAACAATTATGGAGGAATGTCTTCCATAGTATTGTCAAGGGTTCACCATGATCCATGTCATGCATAATGAAGTTAGATTCTGTTGCAGGGTGCATAAGGAATTGATGGCATGCCATTTTAGTTATGCATATATGGGTCTGTAACATATCCACCGAATCTAACTTCAATGTAGATATTCGGTGAATTTAACTTGAATATCACCAAGTTGATGAAGGTACCTAGTATGCCTATAATGAAATGATATCTCTAGTGTTGTTTCATAGCTTAGAAAATGTTTATGCTTGCGGAATAGTTGTCATATTTATAAGTGTATGGTATGAGAAATAGATTATCCGTACCATGCTTTTTCAAAGACTTGTATCTACTTATGCTAAAATAATTAGTTATGCATGATGAAAGAAAGACTATAATCATGATGTATGGCCATGATAGCTGCAATCGAGTTAAATTAATGCTGATTAATGTTAGGTGGATTAATCAAGGAATTATTATGGTTGCATTCTATGGTTAGTCCTTTCCTGCAACTAAATCATGCTTAATATTGATCTGACACATAAGCCTTATAGATAGACTTAAAAGTCCACATCATAACCACTCTATAGTCAAATTGATAATGACTATGGAGTCTATTTTATAAATAATAATGATGATATAATGATGGAATAAATATACCCTTGGCAAGGGTTGAATCCTAATGATAAATAAAGAAAAACATTCACCAGAATGGGAGCCCTATTATGTAATTTCCACGGTAGGCTCAGGAGGTTCGTTACAAATGGTATCAAAGCTTCGAGTTCAAACCTTGTGGCCTATAGGCCAATACACCTCCATAGCATATCTCACTACCACAATGTTTACTAAAGGGTCCAGGTATAGGTGTTAAATTTGGATTCTTTATGATGGAATCTATGTATTAAAATTTTTTAGATAAAGGAATGGGGATTAAGAACTAAAGAAAATTCACCATTTTTCCTATATAAGCTATACAATGTTGCTAGTCAATCAAAAGTAAGAAGCTAAAAAATAAAAAAAAAAAACGGTTCATGAAAACTGCTGATCATACATGCAAGGTTAATAATTGTTTACCGTACAAAACTGATTTAAGGGTTGACAATAATAATGGTTTATTGGCATATCAGTTAGTTATAATGGGTCAACAATCACTTTGTTTGACGCTAGTAGAGCATAAGAAACAAAAGTTGTAACTATAAGGGAAAATTAATTAACACTAATTTATTGATAACCATCGGCACTCGAAGGAAACCAGAACCTTATCGGAACCCTACTAGGGAAATCATATTTCACTATTGAGTTCGGCGAACATCGTTATAGGGAAAGAATCTTAAAAATATTATTGAAGTCACGACTTCAATCATATTTTGAAGACTATGGAAGATATTGACTTGTTTCGTATACATGTTAGGTGGACAAAGTACAAGGAAACAATACAGTTGTGTGCGTGAGCAAAATAACAACTGACTGTTTTACAATGACTATCATCACATTTTGTGGAAAGGATTGGATATGAATCCATAGATAGTTAGAGGAGTAGGAATGTTTAAGAGTTGTTCTAATACTAGGTTCAACCGTTTTATATTTGGATAACGCAATATAGCTATCGTTCTTCTCTTTCCACATTATTCTCTCAAATCGTATGAATTGTTGTGGGAGATTATGGATAAAACGTGTAGACGATCATGCGTAACATGTTTAAAACATGGATATACATAAGGGTTTAGAGGATGCCTTCAGTGATCAATGGTCATTGGTGTTTAAAATCCATGCCGATGTAGAGAACAGGGTGGACAAGTTGCTATTTTTTTTATTCATGGAAAGGATGTTGAAGGCGACAATGATGGCTATAAATTTCCACACCTTCAAATCTCTCCTCTGCCTATTGTAACATTCAGAAACATCATTGGAAAATCTTGCATTATTTTTATGGTGTTGGACCTGCCAACATTCAGGGGATCACCCCGGTATGAAGTCCCAACTAGACCTCACACCATTTGGTGTGGGAGTCCCATCCGGTATGATGGCCCGGTTGCCACTATCTTAAATATTTTCCTTAGATCTTGCTTATTAGCATAGGAGAGTGGTCTTCTTTTCCTTCGAGTAGTGAGGTTCGCGTGCCTAGTGATTGCTAGTGTTACTTGTGTCAATGATTCTTTCACTATAGAAGTAGAGGGTGGGATTGAGACCCAAGTGAGATGGGACGAAGCCCCAACTCTGTTAGGACCACACAACACAACAGGACGTGCATAACTTCTAGAGGAGTAGTCGACATGGATGCAGCAGTCACAACATACAAGGAAATATAGCACGTACAACACACAGCAGAGGAGTCCACGCGAGTGCGACAATCGTTATAGAAATTTTATGTGAAAGGTACGGCTGGTGTCTGGGGAGGTAACCAAGATGGGCAAGAAAACATTAACAATTCATACAGCACATTTTCATTAATATATATGTATTACAACAATCGAATGAGTTCAAGTGTTAAACACATGTTAAAGCAACATGAATTAGAAGTGTTCAAGATTGCTCTTACAATCGTTATAAAACATGTGTGAAAATGTGCTAGCCTGTTAGCAGGCTTCTGAATTAAGGGCAAGTTCCAAGACACATCATTACACCATACATCACTTACCCCTTGGGTGGGGAATTGGAGCCACTACTTACTCCTCAAGGAAAATATTATAGACTCTCAAGGCTATGTGGGAGGAGCTCAGGTGAAACTTCTTTTGCATTTACAAATGAGGGAGTATTTATAACCAAGGGTGAAACTGACCCCTTGTGGTTGTTCAACTTCCCTCATGACTATTTGACTTCCATGACCCTTCAACTTTACATGACCCTTCATATGACAAGTGGGTCTCTTGGACTTCCATGTTACATTACATTGATTGGCAGTATGGAAAACAATAGAGATGTGGATGACATGACTCATTATAGGACTCGACATGATAGTGTTGGTACAACCATGCTATTGTTGGTGTGCATGTCGAGTTTCAATGTGGCTAGGTGACAGATGTCCTCATAGTCTGTCACAGCTTCACCTCCACATGGAAAAGTGCAAAGAGTATTCGATGGTAGTTGGGTTTGCTTGATGTTTCATTCACACGTTCCTCCTTGTTTTTATGTTTTCATGCTTGGCAGGTTCATCCGTTCTCGAAGAGTGCATGTTCGTCTGTGTGCGAACACATCCTCCCATGTTCATCCGTTTGTTCATCTATGAACAAATATTTGCATGATCATACGTTTTTGAGCACTTCTCTTTGAATGCATAATTTGTTCATCCATTGGTGAACATGTCCTTATGCATGTGCTCCCTTTGTTCATCCCATCTATCATCACACAATGTTTGTTTGTGTGCCTATATTTGTAGTCACTCATGACGAGACGACACCAATTCCATAAACCTCCTAGTTTAACATGATGCATGATCGTTCCGAATGAAGGTTACCAGGAGAGAAGACAAGGTTGCAATCTTTGAGCTCAGATGGAGGCTTCGGGAACCACTAGAAAAAACCTCATAGAAGTCATTGCGAGATGGAGATGAGCAATCTAGATCGATAGTGATTGTCTGCAGGGTCTGGCTAAGCTGGACGAAAAATCTGCACAATTTTTGGAAGGAGCAGTCCAGGAAGAAGGAAGGTTGGGTAGACAAAATTTGTGCAATTTTTGGAAGGATCGTGCAGCGGGACCCTGACAATCAAAACTGCACAATTCCTGGAGGGAACTAGCAGCTAGTTGCTAGGACCTTGGCAGCAAAAACTGCACAATTCCCAGAGGGAACTAGCAGATGGCTATTCAGACCTTCGCAACAGGAACTATGCAATCCCTAGAGGGAATTGGTAGTCAGCTGTTGGAGCTTGGCAAGAGAAACTGCGCAATTCCTAGAGGGAACTAGTAGTTAGCTGCTAGGAGTTGCTGGCGGGAAAAACTACGCTGATGTTGTGTTGTAGCAGCTACAACCACCCTCCAAAATTTTGGCCTACACCCAATTTCAGAGCCTCCCTTGAGAGTTTCACTTGATGACTACACACACTCGGATTCACTCCATGAGCTCATGTAAGTCTTAGCATTTTCCTCTCTTATTAATTTCACCAAGTATTGCATGTTGATGTTAAATTCATGCTTGCAACCATTGTTCTCATTATGCTCAAAGTATTCGCTTCATGTGTACTTATTTTGTTCACTATGAAATAATATATCGTGCTCACACACGGAGTCACATCCACTATCGCACAAGTGTTTCACCGTTGATCAATGACCAATCTAGAGTGTCACATTCTTCGCTTGCACCGTCGATTAGTAATGTCAAAGATGTGTGTCTGGTTGGTTTGTGTCATCGCATTGTCAAGTCATGTTGGCCTGTGTTTGTAACATCACATTTGCATATTTCACACATTCACACACTTAGTCAATTTGCTCAGTTATGACGACCGGAATTCCCTCTAACAGTTGGACCATCACCCCACCATCGACTCGATCGACTATCACCCATAACAACATAGAAGCACTAAGCAAGTCTTTTCAAGTTACGCTGCTCACAAGTGATCCAATGAACTTCCATGCTAGCCACCCAGAGAGTCGGACCTAGCAGCCACCCCAAGACTGACTCCCCTCAAAATTTGCACAGAGGCTACTAACCTTTCCCACTTTTCTAACTGAAGAAATTGCACAGACAGGTCGGACAGTCACCCATTTCCCATCCTTATCTCCCCAAAAAATTGCACAGCTTTCCTAGCCAGTCCTCCCAATAGTCGACTCGCTCCTCATCCAGAAAAATGCTCATTTTTCATGAGTAGGCCTTCTGCTACCGAGCAGTCTGCTCAACTCATAAACTGCGCATAAATGATTAGCAGACCAACCTCCCAGCCTCAGTGAAATTTCGCTCGCCAGCAACAGACTGCCAGTTCCCTCCAGGAACTGTATAGTTTCTGCTGCCAACCACCCAGCAGCCAACTACGTATCCCATTTCGGAATTATGGATTTTCTGCTGCTAGTGACCTAGCAGTCAGCTGCCAGTTCCCCCCAGGAATTGTGTAGTTTTGGCTGCAATGCTCCTGGCCAGTTCCTCAAAAAAACTATGCAATTTTTGTGTGTTGATCCTCCTTGTAGCCGTGCTTGTTCCTCCAGAAAATTGTGCAAATTTTATTGTCAAGCCCTTGCTGGCCACTCATTCCAGAAAATGTGCATATTATATCTACCTTGCCTTCCTACCACCTAGATTCTCCCTCCCAAAATTTGTGCAATTTTTCCTTCCAGCCGAGCCAGACCTCCAAGACAGTCACTGTCAACTTGGATTTCCCATCTTCATCACACAATGACACTTGCGTAGTTTTCATCAGCAGTGCCTAAAGTCATCATCCTACCTTGCAACCTTGCTGCCTCTCCCGGTCACCTGCATCCCAAATGATCATATGTCATTGTAGACTAGAAGATTTTTGGATTTTATGTCATCTCATCATGAGTGATAGCAGGTACAAGTACACCAACCAACATGGTGTGATGACAAATGGGATGAATGAAGTGAGCACATCTAGAAGGAGAGGTTCACCAATGGACGAACGAATGATGCATGTAAAGAGATGTGCTCGCGAATGGATGATCATGAAAAGATGTGTTTGTGGACGAACACATGAGAAAATATGCAAGATGTTCTTAGTGATAGACAAACGGATGAACATTCACCTTTCGCGAATAGATGAGCATGTCAAAGCCTTCCAACATTCAAGCAAGGAGCAATGTGCCAAAGAAACATTAAGCGAACCAAAAACCATCGAAGACTCCGCTTGCTTTTCCATGTGGAGTTGAAGCTGTGATACACCATGAAGACATCCATCACCCAACAGCGTTGTAGCTCGATATCCACTCCAGTTGCAGCACAAATGTGCCAGCACTATCATGTTGAGTCATGTCATGAGTCATGTTTTCCACATCTCCACTGTGGGCCATGCTATCAAATCAATGTAATGTAACGTGGAAGTCCAAGAGACCCATTTTTTGTACAAAGATTCATGTAAAGTCGAAAGGTCATGGAAGTCAAATAGTCATGAGGGTAGTCGAATGGCCAGAAGGGTTTGTTTCACCCTTGGCTATAAATACCTCCTCATTTGTACATGCAAAGGAATTTTTCACCTCAGCTCCTCCCACATAGCCAGGAGAGTGTGTAATATTTTCTTTGAGGAGTAAGTAGTGGCTCCAATGCCCCACGCTCGAGGTTAGTGATGTATGGTGTAATGATGTGTCTTAGAACTTTCTCTCAATTCAGAATCCTGCTAACAGACCATCACATTTTCACACGTGTTGTAACTGTTGTAAGACTAATCTTGAAAACTTGTAAGGCATGTTGCTTTCACCTGTGTTGAAGACTTGAACTTATTTCACCTATTGTAATGCATAATATGTTAATGAAAATGTGTTGTATATGTTGTTAATGCTATATCACCCGTGATGGATATCTCGCTGGACATCAAACAGAACTTTCACATAAAACACGTTGTAACAATCGTTGCACTCGTGCAGAATAATTCATTGAGTGTTGTACATGTTATCTTACCTTGTGTGTTGTGGTTGCCGCATCGGTGTGGACTGCTCCTCCGGAAGATGTGCACATCATGTTTTTTTGTGTGTTCCTAGCTGAGTTGAGACTTCATCCCAACCCACTTGAGACTCACTTCCACCCTCTCCCTCCACAGCGAAAGAACCATTGACACAAGCACACTAGCAGTTACCAAGCATGCGAACATTACTTCTCGAAGATAAAGCAGACCACTCTCCTATGCTGATAAGCAAGAGCTGAGGTAAACCCTTAATATAATTTCAACCGATCCATCATACCAGATGGGATGCCCACACCAAACAGTGTGAGTTCTAGTTGGGACTTCATACTGGGGTGATCCTCTGAATGTTGGCAGGTCTAGCACCATCAAAATTTCTGGCACTAGAAGGAGGGAAGCCAGTTGTATATGGTTGAACATCGTATCATGCTCATTCATCAACCATTTGATTAAGGGAGTAACTTGCAGTCCCTCTCACCTACACGCGACTCTACAGTTGGTTACTCCTCACCTCCTAGGATTGAACACAAGATTCTATATCAACACCTTCCCTCCATCCGTCCCACCACTCACCATTTCACGAAAGTAGTTAGACTGGTCCGAGATATACATCTTCCATATGCATCAAGGAAGCCAAAATCCACTCCCAAAGGAGTTATTGTATTATCGATGGAAGAAGCAGTCCTTTCCACTCTTGAAGGTCTCGAAGAAGCTATTGAACACGAAGAGGAACCTCTAGTCTTCCAGCTAGGCGAACAAGACACTCTTGTGATCTTGGGATTAGACTCCGGTATAGGAGGCGAAGGGGAAGGCATCGGAGGAGGCAGAGGAGGAGACAAACCAACATACCCAGAGCCGGCACTATCAAACTCTGAAAGAGAGGAGGAGGAAGAAGAATAAGAAGAGATGGCTAACCCAAACCTTGAATGGATGACTAAGGGACCATTAGCTCTCCCTGTTTTTTGCACAAGATGCTGAAGCGAGCGGAGGAAATGAACATCAAGTTCAACCCTGACAGTGTGGTGAAGGCAAAAGAGCACTTAGACAACTTCTACCTACAACTATAGACCCTTGAGGTACGTTATGACGATGTAGCGTGTAGATTGTTCCCATGTAACTTGGACGGTCACATAGCTGCATGGTATCACAACCTTCCACCAAAATATATAAAGAACTAGGGTCCATTCAAATGCATGGTCCTTGAATAGTTTGTTGATGAAAAGACCCCATCCATGCTACTCAAAGAATTGGGAAGCCTCAAGATGGAGGGAAAGGAAAAAGTAAAATACTTCAATCAGAGGTTTACTCACATATTGAACAAGTTTGCAGTAGACACTAAACCCCATGACTCCATCACCATTGATTACTACACATCCACACTGCCAACCAACATTGCGCAGTTCGCCAAGCAGCTATGAAACAAACACTATTGGAAATTTGGGAAGAGATTATTGCTGTTGACAAAGACCTACACACAATCGAAGCCATCAAGGATGAAGAATTAGTGAAGGACTCGAAGGATGTGGGTAAGAAGCCCCAAGCAATGGGGAGCAAGGCTAGAGACAAGGAAGCAACCGATATTGAGACCCTTAATCGCCTTGTCAAGAACTTGACTATGGAAGTGTCTGAGCTCAAACATAGAAAACAAACCCATTTGCGAGCAGCCATTTGCCTAGATAGAGGTAGGAAAGCAGCTCATGGAGTAACTCATCAAGCAACAACCAGTTCGCTTGAAAAAATTCACAGAAGCTTGTCTTCCAACTCGAAAAATGTGCAATCCTAATTTATGTTCTTTCCATGAAGAACATCACCCCGAGAGCTCTTTTTCGGACTAGAAGTGAGTCATTAGCTCTATCTGTAGTCATACACTCTATGTAGAAAGAAATGTGCAGGAGAAACTGGAAGACAGTGATGATGACAAAGAGGTTGCGCCTGATGAAGCATCAAGTTTTGGGCATGTGGTGAACACATATTAGTGCTCGCAATTAATTTTGAAGATGAACACTGAGAAGTAGTGCCAAAAGAAAATTGATCATTACAATATTAGGAGTAAAGGGTCTCCCCATACGCTTGGGGAAATGCAACAGAAGATGAGACTACTTATGAGGAAGGTCGATCCACCGGCCACCCCAAAGAAGAAAACACAAAGCAAGTCTGGGAAGACAGCGGTGGACAGGAGTACACCCATGAGCAGTAAGCTGTGAAACACTCTGCGACACAGCACGAACATCCGTTCCACCCCTGTCACCTCGCTAAGTCTACCACGTGTCGACTACAACATTGTTGATGACATGAAGAAAACTCAAGAAAACATTAGTTTGTTCAAGTTAGCTAAGGTCTAGAGCCAGGGAGATATCTTGTTGTGTGCATTGGGACAGACAAGAATGGACAGCGCAATCTCTACCAGCAAAGCGGAAAGCACACCTCTCGGACCTCTTTTTACTGTACTCAACACGCTTAAGATGGAAGAAGCAAACTCAGGTTTCCCTCCATTCTTTCTATCCTTTGAAATCTTTAACTACAATGTTCACAAATTCTTGGTTGATTCCGGCATGGCCGCCAACGTTATGCCACTCTCCACTTCAAAGTAGATCAATGTGAAATGGAGTGAAACATCCACACGAATCATCCAACTTGACTGAACGTCGGTACTAACCATTGGTGAAATGTGAGACATGGTCATCTGTCTATCTCATCACAGTCGGGTCCACCAATGGATCATCATAGTTTTTGTGGGTATACTGGAAGATAATGGTCTGCTAGTTAGCAGAGACTCGTCCAACAAGCTAGATGGTTGCTTTGCTACAAACTAGTCTCACATGTGGCTTTTGTGAAGGGAAAGTGCAACCAACTTTGGGTGTTATCCGAGAGGTATATGAAACACAATGTCACTCCCCTTAACGACGAGAATGAACTCATGTTTGGCAACTGCCTCCTGGAGAAAATTTTGGAGTGTTATCCTACATGGCCAACTCCAACCCCACCAGGCACATAGTTGGGACTCCTTCCTTTCCCAACTGATGGTAATGAAAATTGTATAGTTCATTGTACCAATAGTAGCAGTAGTAGCATCAATAGTAGTAGGAGTAGTACAATTAGGTAAAATGGTTAGTGTCTAAACAAATTGTGGGCCACGAGTTTTGACGAATCAAAGACACATGACGGCTCAAGGGTCTGGTGTACATCAGTTGCCCAAAATAACAGAAGATGCACGATTTCAAGCTACTTGAATTTCGAGTGCACAAACAACGTTGCCAAGTATGAAGCACTCATGTTGAACTTACAAAAGACCAGCGGCCTCAACACGGTCACACTCAAAATGATACTACACTCCACGAATAGTGTTGATGCTTTCAAGGACATAACAACTAATGAAGGTAAGCACGAGCAACCATGAATACTGCAGCGGAGGGCAATAAAGGCAACCCCACCCCCAATGTTGTGATTTCCCTCAACAAGCTATATGATTTGTAGAACTTATGTCAAGGGCCAAGAAATAGTAGAACCTATAGGCCCACCACTACGAATGAACAGAGCAACCTTGGAACCAATCATAATCTGAAGATAGCCAGTCTCGATACAAACTACACACCACAACAACAGCAAGTCTTTGACCTCTTGATCGAATAGTATCAGGATATGTCTACATGGGCACATGATGATCTAAGTACACACTACACGCAAGGGATCCAACACAAGATTCTAGGTAAAGGAGGAGCCAAACCATTACAACAAAGGCCAGGTAAAACACATATGTCATTTCAACTCCTTATATAGGAAAAATTGACTGAGATTTTTGATGATTGGCTTACTTGTAAAATTCGTCATCATACTTGGGTTTCTAATTTAACTTCCACACATAATAAATCTATTAAAATACATTGATGCATTTATTTTAGGAACTTGAACCTCTCATGGAACAAGAGCAACTACCTCGCTCCATCATCCAAGCCTGTACTGCATGCAGTACATGAAGTAGTGATGTTGTCTTCATTACAGGTCTTTTGGAATACCACCAAGTTCCGATAGCAGAGCCTATTGGACTTACAATAGTCCACGAGAAGCTTGGCCCACAGACGTATCATTTGCAATCACTTGAAGGGAGTATTGACAACCTTTATGTTAGTAGGCAAGACCTCAAGCATTACTTCTAGTAGGTTGGGCCACGCCCGTGCCATGTACATAGTTTTCTTTTCTTACTACCTTTGTTATTACTTTGTTTGTTATGTTTATTATTTTTGTTCACGTTCGTTTTGTTTGTTTTATATTTTAATATTTTTTTTTCCATAAATAAGTGTTGCCAACTACTACATTCTAGCTTTTGAATAGAGTATGTGGTTGAAATTTGAAGAAACTTGTGACACTGTAGCACTTGGCCAATCTTTTGTTCGTCTTCTCTATGCTTGGTTGTAACATTCGATCGATGAAGTCTTGACGGAAAATATGAAACTTCTGCAAGGGAAATTGTGGTCCAACCATGAACCTGTGTCCACGATGGGAATCCCCATGCCTGTACTCGACCTTCTGCTCTGTGTGTTCAATCTCATCCAACTAGTAGAAACGAAGAAGGGGAAAATCTAAATAAGAAAAACTATGTCAAAGGTATTACATGTTTCTTTGAAGGAACAACCTCTTCTTCTCTCAATAAGTTAGGATCTCTCTTCTGTCACAAAAATAAATAACTGTCTATGCACAGTCATCTTGAAAAATACGAAGGAGAAAGAAGAGAAAGGCTTCACGCACAAAGAGGTGAAGCATGCAACTCCGTCGGGGTACTGACCAGGCTCGCTGGCAGTGGAAAAATATGTGTGTTCCTGTGTGACTCTATCGAGGAACTCTCTAGGACTGCTAGCTATGGAGAAACATCAACAATGAAAAATCATGCTCTAAAAATCTTCAACTCGCGAGCTAAACTACCCTTCCCAGATTCGAAGCACTGTGATCAAGCTGAAATTTTTATTGTGTTTGACTGAGTTGGCGATAGGTGAACCATGTATGTCCATGGGGTAAGTGGGGAAGGAAAAGTAACGTGCATAATGATACAATACTTTCCTAAAGACCAAGGCCCTATGCTAGCGATGAATCAAAATAGAGAAGTTGGAGTTGTATCGCCAAGTGTTATGTTGTAACAGCTACAACCACCCTCCAAAAGTTTTGCCTACACCCAATTTCGGAGCCTCCCTTGAGAGTTTCACTTGATGACTGCACACACTCAGGTGAACTCCATGAGATTGTGTGATTCTTAGCATTTTCCTTGCTTTTTAAATTCACCAAGTCTTGCATGTTGATGTCAAAGTCATGCTTTCAACCATTGTTCTGGTTATTCTCAAAGTCTTCGCTTCGTGTGTACTTGTTGTGTTCGCTATGAAACCATCTATCGTGCTCACACACAGAGCCACATCCACTCTCACACAAATGTCATCACAGTTTATCAATGATCAATCATGAGTGTCACACTTGTTTCTTGCAACGTTGGTGAGTCATGTCAAAGATGTATGTCTGGTTGGTTTGAGTCATCGTGTCGTCAAGTCATGTTGGTGTGCCTTTGTAAGATCATATTTGGATCTCTCATGCATTCACATACTTAGTCAATTTACTAAGTTATGATGACCGATCTTCCCTCTAATAACGGGACCGCCAACCTGCCATCGACTCAATCTACTATCACTGAGAACAGCGTAGAAGCACCAAGAAAGTCTTTTCAAGTTGCGTTGCTCGCGAGCGATCCAATTAACTTCCATGCTAGCCAACCAAAGAGTTGGACCTGACAACCACCCTATGACTAAATCCCCTCAAAAATTGCATAGAGGCTGCTAACCTTTCCCACTCTGTTGACTAAGGAAATTGCACAAATAGGTCAGAAAGTCACCTAGTGCTCATCCCTGTCTCCCCAGAAAATTTCATAGCTTTCCGAGTCAGTCCTTCAGACAGTCGACCCACTACTCATCTAGAAAATTTCATAGTTTTCATGAGCATGCCTTCTACTTCCCAATAGTCCACTCAACTCAGAAATTGCGTAGAGGTGATTAGCAAGTCGGCCTCCCAACCTCAGTTCAGTTTCCCTCACCAGTAGCTCCCAATAGTAGACTACTAGCTCCCTCTTGGAATTGTGCAGTTTCTATTTCCAAGAATCCACCATCTGACTGCCTGTCACCCTTGGGAATTGTGCAATTTCTAGTGCCAATGACCCAATAGCCAGCTACCAATTCCCTCAAGGAATTGCGCAATTTTGGCTACCAGGGTCCCAGCCAGTTCATACAAAAAACTGCGCAATTTCTTCCTACTCATCCTCCATGCAACCCATCCTCTTCCTCCAGAAAATTGCGCAAATTTTTCTATCAAGCCCTTGCTACCCACTCATTTCGGAAAATGCCCAGATTTTGTCTGCCTTTCCTTCCTATAGCCCATATTTTCCCTCCCAAACTTTGTGCAGTTTTTCCTTCCAGCTGAGCCAGACCTCGCTAACAGTCACTGTCGACTTGGATTACCCATCTTCATCACACTGTGACTCTTATGTAGTTTTCATGAGCAGTGCCTGGAGCCATCAGCCTGCCTCGCAACCTTGCTACCTCTCCTAGTCACCTGCATCCCAAATGATCATGTGTCATTGTAGACTAGACAATTTTTTGAGTTGATGTTGTCTCGTCATGAGTGACTGCAGGTATAGTTACACCAACCAACATGGCATGACGATGAATGAGATGAATCAAGGTAGCACATGTAGAAGGAGAGGTTCACTAATGGATGAACGAGTGATGCATGTGAAGATATGTGCTCATGAATAGTTGATCATGCAAATATGTGTTTGCACATAGATGGACAAGAAAACATGCAACATGTGCTCATGGACGGACAAACTGATGAACATGCACCTTTCACAAACAGATGAGCCTCTTAAAGCCTTCCAACATGCAAGCAAGGAGAAATGTGCCAAAGAAACATCAAGTGAACCAATGAACATCGAAGGCTCTGCAAACCTTGCAATGTGGAGGTTAAGCTGTGATACACCATGAAGACATCCATCACCTAGCAGCACTACAGCTCAACATGTAGTCCAGTAACAGCACGAATGTGGCAGCACTGTCATGTTGAGTCATGCCATGAGTCATGTTTTCCACATCTCCACTATGGGCCATGTTTTCAAATAAATGTAATGTAAGTTGGAAGTCCAAGAGACCCACCTATTGTATAAAGGGTTGTGTAAAGTCGAAAGGTCATGGAAGTCAAATACTCATGAGGCTAGTCAAACAGCCACAAGGGTTAGTTTCACCATTGGCTATAAATACCGCCTCATTTGTACTTGCAAAGTAATTTTTCATCGTAGCTCCTCCCACATAGCCAAGAGAGTCTATAATATTTTCTTTTAGGAGTAATTAGTGGCTCCAATGCCCCGCGCTCAGGTTTAGTGATGTATGGTATAACGATGTGTGTTAGAAATTTCACTTAATTCAGATGTTTGCTAATAGGCCAACATGTTTTCACACATGTATTGTAATTGTTGTAAGACTAACCTTGAACACTTGTAATGCATGTTGCTTTAACTAGTGTTGAACACTTGAACTTATTTCACTTGTTCTAATGCATAATATGTTAATGAAAATGTGTTGTATATGATGTTAACGCTATCTCGCCCGTGGTTTCTATCTCCCAGGACATCAGACAGGCCTTTCACATAAAGCTTGTTGTAACAACCATTTCACTCGTGCGAACTCATCTCTTGAGTGTTGTACGTGTTATCTTACCTTGTGTGTTGTGACCTTCACATCTATGTGGAAAGATCCTCTTGAAGCTATGCACGTCCTCTTGTGTTGTGTGTTCCTAGCCGAGTTGAGACTTCTTCCCAACCAACTCGGGACTCACTCCCACCCTCTCCCTCTACAATGAAAGAACCATTGAAACAAGTACACTAGCACACACTAGGCACACGAACATCACTTCTTGAAGACAAAGCATTCCCATCTCTTGTGTTGACAAGAACGAGTTGAGGCAAATCCTTAAGACAATGGGAACCAGACTATCATACCGGATGGGACTCCCACACCAAACGATGTGAGGTCTAGTTGGGACATCATACCGGGGTTATCCCCTAAATGCCGGCGGGTCCAGCACCGTCAAGATACTGGAAGGCTCGCCTGCTGATATCCACTATGCAGTTTTTGGGTTGAGCAAAATTTTGGGTAGAAGAGGGCTTGCTCATGAAATGTGTGTGGTTTTTTGGGTGACCACTTAGTCAGATAACTAGTGGGATGACTGGAAAAACTGTGCATTTTTTTGTGGGAGATAGGGATGTGCATTAGGTGTCTATCCGACCAGTCTACACAATTTTCTCAGTCATCGGAGTGGGCAAGGTCTGCATCCTCTGTTCAATTTTTGAGGGGAGTTTGTCCTGGGGTGAGTGCCAAGTCAAACTCTCTGATTGACCAGCAGGAATGTTGATTGATTAGCTTGTGGGCAGCATAACTTAGGTTTGCTTGGTGCTTCTGCGCTGTTTTGGGTGATATTCGATCGAGTCAATGACAGGGTGAAGGTCTAACTGTTAGAGGTTGATCTAGTCGTCAGAGCTTTAACAAAATGACTAAGTGTATGAGTGAGTGAAAAGGTGCATATGTGAACTTGAAAACACACACTTACATGACTTTACGATGAGACGATTCAAACCATCTAGATCCACATGTTCAACATGACTGGCCGACGGTGTGAGCGACAAGTGCGATGCTTGTGATTGATCATTAGACGACCACGATGACACTTGCGCGATGGTGTATATGACTCTATGTGTGAGCGTGGTAGATCTTTTCATTGCAAACATAACATGTACACCTGAAGTGAAGACCTTGTGTGTGATGAGACATAGTCAAAAGCATGGCATTTCTATCAACATGAAAAATTTGTCTGTTGAGCTTTCAAGCAAGGTGGGTGTGAAGACTCACACGAGCTCATGGGGTGAATGCACGTGTGTGTTAACATCAAGTTTAACTCCCAAAGGAGGCTCTAAAATTGGATGTGGACCAAAATTTTGGAGGGTGTTGCACCTGCTACAACAATTAGCGACACCCTAGTAGAACTTCAGCTTCTCTGTTTTGGTTCATTGATAGCGCAAGACCTTTTTCTTTCAAGGAGTATTGAATCGCTGTGCGGGTTACTTCAAATCCCCACTTACCCCATGGACATATATGGTTCACCCTTTGCAAACTTAGTCAAATACAACAAAAGTTCAGCTTGATCACAATGTTTTGAAATCAGGAAGGGTAGTTTAGATCGTGATTTCAAGATGTTCAGAGTATAATTTTTCATCTCTCGTGTTGCTCCGCTGCGAGTAGGCCTGGACAATACGCCAGTGGAGTCACATAGGAACACACACATTGTTCCACTGTCGGCAAGCCTTGTCAATACCGCGGTGGAGTTGCATGCTTCACCTCTCTGCGTAGGAATCCTTTCTCATCTTTCGCCTTTGTAAATTTTTTAAAAGGAATGTGCATAAGTACCTATTTTTTTTTGGGGTGGAAGAGAGATCCCGACTTATTGAGAGAAGAAGAGGTTGTTCCTTCAAGGAAGCATGTAAGACCTTTGACATAAGTTTTGCTCGTTTAGATTTTCCACTTCTCCATTTATACTAGCTGGATGAGCTTGAACACAGAGAGAAGAAGGTTGAGTACAGGCATGAGGCTTCCCAGTGTGGACACAGGTTCATGGTTGGACCAAAACTCCACTTGCAGATGGCTCGTATTTTTCTTCAAGACTTCATCGACCAAATATTATAACCAAGAACATAGAAGACGGACACAAGACTCACCAAGTGCTGCAGTGTAACAAGTCTCTTCATATCTCAGCCACATACTCATTCAAAAGCCAGAACTCGATAGATGGCAACACTTATTTCTGGAAACAAAAAGGGCAAGCTATTAGGCAAATGCAAGGTCCACTACCGTCCATGCATAGACCGCTTGATGCGCTTGCAGTACTGCTACTGTTGTTGCTACTACTACTGCTACTGTTGGTACAAGGTACTGTACATGCTTCATTACCATCAGTTGGGCAAGGAAGGAGACCCAACTACATGTCTAGTGGTGTTGGTGTTGGCCGTGCAGGATAACGCCTCAATTTTGTTTCCAGGAGGTAGTTACCAAACATGAGTTCTACGAAGGCCAACAATTCATTTTCACCATTAATGGGAGTGACATTGTGCCTCATATACCTCTCGAATAACACCTGTATTTGATTATTTTTACCCTTGTAAGGAGGCCACATGTGCAACCAGTCCATAGTGAAATATAAATTCAGTTTGTTGGATGACTCTCTCTTGAGTAGTAAGCCATATGCTTCTAGTATGTCCACAACAACAATGTTGATGAACTAGTGAATTCGACCTTCGTGATATAGTCGGATGATGACATCTCAAAGTTTACCAATGGCTCGTATAGATGTTCGATCAAGTTGGATGATTTACACGGATTTCTTTCTCCATTATGCATTGATCTTTTTGGCAATGGAGAGTGGCATGATGTCGGATGCCAAGCCAGAATCAACAAAGCAATTGTGAACATTACAGTTGAAAATTTCAAAAGAGAGCAGGAATGGAGGGTAATCTGAGTTTTCTTCTTCCATCCACAGTGTGTTTAACACAGTTGAAAGTGATCCGGGAGATGTGCTTTCTCCCTTGCTGGTAGGGGCTACATTGTTCATTGTTGTCTATCCCAATGCATACAACAGGATGTCTTGCTAACTATGGATCTTAGATAGCTTCAACAAACTAATGTTCATGTGATTTTTCTTCATGTCATCCACAATGTTTTAGTCCAAAGGTGGTAGACACACCGAGGTATCCAGGGTAAGACTGAGGTTCGTGTTTCCTAGTGGAGTGTTCTGCAGTTTGCTTCTCATGGATGTAATCTTGTCCAATGCTGTCTTCCCAGACTTGTTTTGTGTTTTCTTCTTTGGGGCGACTAGTGGATCAACCTTCCTCAATAGTGGTCTCATATTTTCTTGTGCTTCCTAAACTGTAAGGGGAGCCCATTTACTCCTAATATTGTAATTGTCATTTTTCTTTTGGGGTTGTTTCTCGGTGTTCGCCTTCACCGCTGCTTGCAAGCAATGATACATGTCGACCACATGCCCATAACCTGATGCTTCCTCAGGTGCAACACCTTTGTCACTATCTGTATCTTTTGGTTGTTCTTGCATATTGTTTTATCTGTTAAATGTACGACTGCATAGAGAGCCTACGACTTGCTTTGAGTCTGGACAAAAATTCTCTGGGTGGCGATCTTTGTGGAATGAATAGAATTCAGGATTTGCGCACCGATCAAGCTAGAACATAGAGCCCTGAGCATTTTTTTGCAGTGTAAAAGTTGCTTCTTGATGACATTCTTCCTTATTTTTGTCTGGGTGGATGGTTGCTTGTAGATGTGTCTACTTTGCATTGTTTAAGCTCAAACACTTCTATTGTCAAGTTCTTGGCGAGGCGAGTGAGGGTTTCAATATCATTTGTTTCCTTGTCTCTACCCTTTCTTGCCACCATGTGGGACTTGCATCTCACATATTTGGATTCCTTTGTTGGTTCATCATCCTTGATGAATACAATCGTGTGTAGGTATTTCTTAATAGCAATAGCCTCTTCACAGTTTTGTAGCAGTGTTGGTTTTGCATCTCGCTTGATGAATTGCGCAATGTTTGTCGGTAGTGTGGATGTGTAGTAATCAACAGTGATGGAATCATGAGGTTTGGTGTTCACTTTAAACTTATTCAATATGTGTGTAAACCTCTGATTGAAGTCTTTTACCTTTTCCTTCCCCTCCATTTTCAGGCTTCCCAATTCTTTGAGTAACATGGATGGGGTCTTGTCATCACCAATTTTTTCAAGAAAAACGTGATTGTACACACCCCAGTTCTTTATGGAGTTGGTTAGAAGGTTGTGATAGCATGGAATTTCATGACCATCTAAGGTACATGGAAATAATCTACATGCTATGTCGTTGTACCGTAACTCAAGGGTCTACAGCTGCAGGTAGAAGTTGTGCAAATGGCCTTCTTCCTTCACTGTCTTGTCAGGGTTGAAATTGATGGTCATTCTCTCTACCCACTTGGGAATCTTACACAAATCACCTGGGAGAGCCTATGGTCCCTGAGTCATGCATTCCAGATTTTGGTTAGCCATCTCTTCTTCTTCTTCATCTTCCTCCTCTTCTTTAGAATCTGACGGCTCCAACTCTAAGTGTGTTGGTTTGTCCACACCTCCGCCTACTCCACTACCTTCCCCTCCACCTCCTATACCAAAGTCTGATCCCAAGATCATGAGGGTGTCTCGTTCCCCCTGTTAGAAGACCAGAGGTTCCTCTCTGTCTTCAATAGCTTCTTCCAGACCTTCAAGTATGGTAAGAATTGCTTCTTCCACTAATGATACAACATCCCCTGTGGGAGTGGATTTTGGCTTCCTTAGTGCATATGGAAGATGTTGCATGCTCGGGATCAGTCCCATTGATTTTGCGAACTAGCGGGTGATGGGATGGATGGACCAAAGGTGATGATATGGAATTTCGTGCTCAGTGTTGGGATGTGAGAAGCAACCAACTGCAAAGTTGCGTGTAGGTGAGATGGAGTGAGATTTATTTCCTTGACCAGATGGTTTATGAGTGAGTGTGAGAGGACATTCAGCCATAAACAACTGGTTGCGCTCCTTCTAGCGCCAGAAATGTTGACGGTGTTGGACCTGCGAACATTGAGGGGATCACCCCGGTATGAAGTCCCAACTAGACCTCACATCATTTTGTGTGGGAGTCTGATCTAGTATGATGGCACATTTTCCATTATCTTAAAGATTTTCCTCAGCTCTTGCTTGTCAGCACAGGAGAGTGGTCCTTTTTGTCTTCGAGTAGTGAGGTTCGTGTGCCTGGTGATTGCTAGTGTTACTTGTATCAATGGTTCTTTCACTATAGAGGGAGAGGGTGGGAGTGAGTCCCAAGTTGAATGGGAGGAAGACCCAACTCTGTTATGAATACACAACATAATAGGACTTGCAAAACTTCCAAAGGAGTAGCCCACATGAATGCAACACTCACAACACACGAGGAAATATAACACATACAACACATAGTGAAGGATTCCGCGTGAGTGCAATGGTCATTATAGGATGTTTACATGAAAGTTCTTTCTTGTCTCCAAGGAGGTAACCAATGTGGTTAAGACAATGTTAACAACTCATACAACACATTTTCATTAACATATATGTATTACAACAACTGAATGAGTTCAAGTGTTAAACACATGTCAAAGAAACATGCATTAAACATGTTCAATATTAGTCTTAAAACAATATTCAATATGAACTATAAATGATAAGGTATGGTTCAAAACGTAAGTGGGCCTCATAACGAGTCCTTAGAGAGGAGCGTAAAGAGCATGACTTACAAAATAAATAAGAATTAAAAAACAATAGAATACAAAGGGATTTTATTTTTTTAATAAGAAACCAAGAGGGGTTTCTACCCTTCAAAAACTCAATTAAACTTCGTAATAAAGCATTCAAGAAATTAAGGTAGATATCCATTTAGAAGCAAGTCGCGAAGGCACTTGATTAATATTAACCAAATCAGAGTTATGTTTAATCAGAAATTGTGCCCTTGGTATCACTAATACCATTTGCAACATATTGTAATAGAACACTAAGAAAAGAAAGGAAAACAAGAAGCAAGCATAGAAACCCTCTCAGTAGGGTTTGGGTTTTTCAACAGAATTGATGAAGAACACATGGTATTAAGAAGGGAGAAAAATGGAATAGACACTTAGGATTACTTTCGCAAAGCCAAAGGGTAACCCTAGAACATGGCATAGAAGTCATGCCTCCCATGTAATAGTTAATTCATTAAATATTTTTACAAATGCATGCACATGTTGCCCCTCACTCCACTTTTTGAGCCACGATTATACTCTAGGGTTTCAATAGCCATTAAAGTTAATGAGAATTTGTTGTAATAAACCTTTGTTGCTCAATCTATAGCATTTTTGAGATAAGCTTCATCTTGTTGATCATTGACAATGCCTATGGATGGGAGGAACACCAAACCCACTAGGGTTTGTTATAATGTTATTGGAAAGCCACTACAACAAAACAATGGAATGACAGTGCCATTGGTGAGGTAGAACGAGGGGAATTTTCCTTAACTGCCTTATTGGAACTAGGACCATCAAATTGAGCCCTAAGGAAATTAAATGTGAGCTCGATGACAAGTGCTCGATAAGGATGAAATAGAAATAATTAATTAGATTCCAACTAGAGATCGTGAGACTTCCACTATATCCTCAGTACCATGTTCATCAGTAATAAAACCAAGACTTTATTTATAACTATTAGGTCGATACGATCATAACTTTAAATAATGTTGACTTGAGATGTATACCATAGTTCTGAATGGTAAAGCTAAGGTAATTATGGATTAATAATACTCGCAAATGTCTAAGCCTGAATGTAGAATCTAAAGTATACATTTATCTAGTCCTTAACATTAATAAATCAACTTGGTACATATATCAGTTGTTAGAGAGAAGAAACATAACATGACTCCTGCTAACACAATAATAAAGTATCGAAGTAGGATAGATAAAAAAAAATTGTTGGGGTCAGATGTTACAAGTGGTATCAGAGCCATAGGTTTCAATGTTGAGGCCTATGAGATTGTCTACAGGTAAAAAAACCTTCCAAATAATGGAACTGAATAAATATCATTGCTAAATGAGAGTTAAAGCAACGACAAGTGAAAATAACCTAGAATGAGAAGTGAGGAGAACCTTGTCCGGTGTAGATTGAAATAAATTTTAATTACATAAGTCAAGATATAAATGTTAATTGAATTATTATTGGGGATACCCTTATCTACAAGGAAAGGGTATGTTAGGCATCTTAGAGAGTGAAAAACTATTTTAGAAAACTTATTAAATAACTCATGTTAATCAACATTCCATCACTATTGGATAGAGGGTGGACAAAGAAAGAAGTATATGTACAGAAGAATGAGGAGACATAAACATGTGTAAATGAGGTAAAATGAATTTTTTCATACTGTTAAGAAACTATTAAATATCATACAGGTATAAGGAGTAAAAAGTATTAATGGTGCTTTTGTAATCAATATTAAAGTATACAAAATACACATTGGGAGAATAATTACTTGATTCCCATGAATGACCTCATTGCATACATGATGATTTTTTATCAAGAAATTTTTTGAAAGAATGAAGGAAATGATTGGTGGAATGGTTCAAATGAATTTCCTCAAATTAAATACTAGCAAGTTATATGATATACATGAGTACGGAATGTTCTGTCACTAAGGAAACAACCAAAACTATATGTGGCAGTGTAACTTAAGTTTAAATAAGTCCAAAACAATGGCAGCTAATACGAGTGAGTTTAGGATTTAGGACATACAAAGAAAGAGGGAAGGAGAGACCTAATGAACCTTATATTAGAAAATTTGTTCATATAGCGAGTCACAACTCATTGCAAGAGTGCAATAACAAGCACAACTAATAGTATGGGGTATTATATCAGTCACCAATGTTCTAAAATTATAGGGAATTCTCCCCAAACAAGTTATACTAGAATGAGTCAAGAATTGTTGTCCAAACCAAGAATATAAAGAATAATAATAAAAATAATAATTGGAACACTAGTAGAATTGCTCGACCAAAATTCTTAATTAAAAACTATCAAAATAGAGGTAAGTTGTGATCAACTCCTATCATACCTTGTGAACAAAATGGATTGGCCTAGGAAATAAGAGAGGTGAAACAACATATTTTAGACTTTTATGTTGAAAACAACATGACAGAATTAACTAGGGTGTTCCAAGACACCAAGTAAAATGTGGAAGCACTTCAGAACAATGCTACTGATATGAGACAGATATTAGTTTTATACCAAATTATAAGTGTAATGAAAGAAAAAGTAGAGTCAATATGAAAATTTTCTCGAAATGGAATACAATGGACCTAGAATAGAAAATAATTAAAAAAAGCAAAAGGTCCAAATGGCTTTGAAATTTCTTATACTAAGTAGATGTAGAGAACTCAATATTATTGTGAGTTAAAGATTTGTATCATTAAATCATGGACTGGTTCGCCAACCGGGATATTTTATAACAGTCTTGTGATTGTGAAAGATCAAGTTCGATTGAAAACAAGATAACAAGGGAATTTTGGTTGAAATGATTGTTAACTCTGGTATCGCAAGATTTGATATGAACTCATGCATATGATAAATGAGAATAGATACATGTTAGACTCCACCTATGTGCAGTCTAACGGAACTGTAGGAGGGGAAGAAAACTATGCTCAGAGATTGCTACAATTTGATGGTATAGGTCTTGTGACAACACAAAAAAATATTGATAGAATGAATGACTTCTCTGACCTAAAATAAGTCGATGATGATGATGTTATAAAATTAGGTTGTTTTCTCAGAGTTTAACAGGAGAAGGTAAGAAGTGGTATAGGGAATTACCAGCTGGGAGCATAGTATATTTACCTAGTTTCACCAAAGTTTTCTTACTAGATGGGAAACTAAAAATAATCCCCTTCAAATTCTAAATGAATACAAAAACTTAAAGAGGGCTCCAAATGAGAATGTTGAAGATTATTGTGCTCGGTTTAACTGTGTCTATAATGACATTCTAGATGCTATAAAACCCCCACTAGGATTAGCCCTTATTCATTTTCTAGACGTATTTGATGTATACATGGCCTATCAGGTAAGAGAAAGAGACCCAAGCACTCTTGAAGAGATGCAAAGCAATGTTGTTGAGGCAAAGGCTAATTTATTAGCCAAAAGAGATAAATTGAAAATAGAAAGAAGGGTCACTATCAAGAAGGAACCTACTTCCTCTTCATTAGATTCGAAACTATATAATCTACTTAAAACTATGGAAAAAATGATGGAGAGGATAATAGTGGTAGATAGAACACCTCCTAGAGAATCCGAGGGAGGACCTCAAATTCAAAACCCCAACTTTAGAAAAAACCCACCATAGATTAAACAAAGTGAACAGAGAGGCCCTAGTGATCAGTAACCAGTGAGGCCTCCATTTCCGGAAAATTATACTGATGAAGAACTTGAATTGTCTAAAGAACTGAAAAAAATAAAATAAATCTATTTGAAGAAAGCGAGATAAATCACATATTCTTAACAAAAGAAGAGCAAGACCATTTTTTTCTCTCTCAACCAGAAGATCTCCCATTAGAATCAGAAGATTATAAGCAAGAATATCAAAATGTCATTATGGAGGTGCATAAACAATACAACTTAAGAAGCAAAAAGGCCATTGGAACTCAAAATGATGCCCCTTTCTCTAGTCAACCAAAACCTAATTCTCAAAAAGAAATTTCTAAAAAACCTAATGGAAATGTCAAGGAAAGTGATAGATCTCGATCTCAACATATTTTAATATGGAAACTGAATTAGATAAGGTAAAGATCGCCATTCCTTTAATAGAATTGATGACTAAAAGTGTATACAAGACTCAAGTCATGAAAGCCTTAAAAATAGGAGAAGGTTCAAACACAGTCAATTTGATTGATGACTGTCCTGAACTCTTGTTTGGACCCGAAGTTGAGGATAAGCCTCAAGATGGGATTGTTCCACCTTTCTACATAATCTTGAACATCCATGATAAAGTCCTACACACTACAATGCTTGACTCTAGAGCCTCTCATAATTTGATGCCTAGAGCTATCATGGAGAAATTAGGGTTAGACATCACGATACCATACAAAGACTTGTACTCTTTTGATTCAAACAAAGTTAGGTGTCTTGGTCTAATAAAAGATTTATGTGTCACTCTAGTTTAGATACCTACTAAGAGTCTAGCCATGGACATCGTAGTAGTAGACATACCTCCAAAGTATGGGATGCCATTATCTAGATCATGGGGGGGAAGCTGCAAGGCACTTTGCAAATGGATATGACTTATGCCACCATTTCTGTGTTTGGAAAACCTAGAAGAATTTAAAGGGAAACACTCATGAAGTACATGGTCAGCAGTCAAGATAAGCCTAACAACTATCCCCTCTATTTAGTACATTCAAACATGGACTCATTCATCTTATACAATGATGATTGTGCAGAAAATGAAGTCTCACCCTTAGAGGCCGAAGTCAGTAATACTAAAATAATAAAATTTAATATTGAAGAAGAAAATCTAGAGGGGGAAGCTTTTTGGAATATGAATTTTGATGGAGTTGTGTGTAAACATGGAGTAGAGGTAGGTGTATTTGTTGTAAACTCAGCAACAAATAGAGAAGAAGGACATGGTTACAAACTTAATTTTCAGTGCACAAATAACATTGCAGAATATGAGGCACTGATTTTAGGGCTGTAAATTCTAAAGAAACTAGGATAAAAACATATTTCTATGCATGGAGATTCTGAGATAATTATAAAACAAATTAAGGGTGAATATTCTGCAAAACACCCTAGATGAAGGGCTTACAGAAATGCAGTTTTGAATTTTTTACAATGGTTTCGTGAATATGGTTTGTCTGTGATACCTTGAAACCAAAACATTTTAGCAGATGCCTTGGTTGTTTCAGCCAGTACTTTCAAGATGCCTTCCCACTCAAATAGGAAATATGTTGTAGAAGTTAAAAACAGACCAGTTGTGCCTGATAACATTAGACACTGGCAATTTTTTGGCAATGATGAACAAATCGAAAATTTGTTGAAATTAGAAGATGAATTCGAATGTACATATAGATTTAGATAATGATGTAGGAATAAACGAGAGTGAAGTAGTGTTAAAAGAAGCTAATGAGGATTCAGAATCTTTAGAAGTGTTGCAATTAAAGGATAATTTGTTTCCTAAGGGGCTAACACCTTTAAAAGATTTGTTTGATTTCAATGATATATCAAAAAAAACCCAAAAATGAACCAGTAGGGTTGGGGTAGAGGAACCCAACATATGGACTCCAGAGAGCCCTAAGATTATTAAATTATCCAAATCCTTGCCTCCCAATGAAAAACATAAATACATAGAAATTCTAAAAGAACTTTCTGATGTTTTTGCCTGGAGTTATGATGACTTAAAATTCTATGACACCAGCATCATTCAACATATTATTCCCCTTAAAGAAGATCAGAAACCTTTTAAATAAAATATAAGAAGGGTAAATCCAGTCCTATTGCCTCTAATAGAAAAGGAAGTTAAGAAGCTATACGATGCCAAAATTATTGTACCTCTTAGATTTTCTAAGTGGGTTTCAAACCTAGTACCTACAAGGAAGAAAATAGACTATGTGTAGACTTCCGAAACTTGAATAAAGCCTCTCTTAATAACAACTACCCCCTCCCAAAAATGGATCATATATTACAAAAGGTAGTTGGGTCGAGTAAAATCTCTTTATTAGATGAATTTTCAAGTTATAACCAGGTCCTCGTTCACCTTGATGACCAACAAAAGATAGCATTTACTACACCATGGGGTACCTTTATGTATGTAAAGATTCCTTTTGGTCCGAGGAATGTTTGAGCCACCTTCTAAAGAGAAATGGCTTTTGCCTTTGCTGATGAAATTGACAGGTTCATTGTCATTTATCTGCATGATATAACTGTATTTTCAAATACTGAGGAAGAACACTTGCTGCATTTAAGAAGAGTCATTGAAAAATGTAGGAAATTTGGCATCTCACTGAAACCTAAGAAAACATTGTTTGGTTTCGAAGAGGGAAAATTTATTGGCCATATCATTTCCAAGTAAGGCATTAGAATTGATCCTAGCAGAGTTGAAGCTATCCTCAAAATTGACCCTCCCAGGAATAAGAAAGAAGTTTCGTCCTTCATTGGGAGAATAAATTTCCTCGAGATATTTATTCCTAATTTAGCAGAAATCTTAAGGTCCATCACAAATATGTTGAAAAATGATACTGAAATAAAATGGAACTTTGAAGCAAGAAAATCTTTCAGCGAAGTAAAACAAGCTCTAAAAACTACTCCTGTATTGATTAGTCCTTATTTCACCAGATATTTTATGATGTTTTCTTTTTCATCTAATCATACTAATGTAGTCGTTTTATTGCAGAATAACAGTGAAGGATAGGAGCAGCAAATAGCTTTCTTAAGTAGGGATTTAAGGGATGCCTCATTGAAATACAATATAATGGAGAAATAGGCTTTTGCCTTGGTAAAATCACTAAAGGACTTTAGAGTCTACATTTTACACTCCCATATAATTGCATATGTCCTTAATACTATTGTAAAAGATATTTTAACAGAAACTGATCCTGATGGAAAAAGGGGAAAATGGATTGTTGTTATGTTGGAATATGATATTGAAATCAAGCTAACCAGGCTGATCAAAGGTCAAGGATTGGCAAAACTGATGGCAGAATCTAATTTCCATGCATGATATGAATTTCATAGTTGAACTGGATGAATAGGAAGAGTAGGTGCCTCCACCGGTATCAAAAGTTTTTGCTACCTCTCCATGGGATGAAGTCATTGTCTTTCTACTGCAAAATTTACAAGCTCCTCCAAGTTTGACTAAAACTAAAGCCAGATTTCTTAAGTTAAAGGTTGTGAGATTTTGTATTTTGGATAATAATGTATATTGGATAGATGAAAGAGTAATTTTACTTAACTATGTGCTAAAATATGAAGCAGACAAACGTATGCAGAAATTCCATGAAGGAGATTCTGGAGGACACTTGTACTAGAAGACAACAACAAATAAGATTTTAAGGGTTGGTTTCTACTATCCTGCCTTGTTTGCAAATTTCCACGGGAAAGTCACCACATGTTATCAACGCCAAATATTTGAAGGTAAAAGAAAATTGTTACCCTTACCCTTGAAGCCCATATTAGTTGAAACTCCTTTTCAGCAATGAGGTTTCGATTTCATTGGAGAAATACATCTCAGTTCCTCATCCCAGCATAAGTGGATACTTATAGCCACTGATTATTTAATGAAATGGAATGAAATTGTACTTAAAAGACAAGCCATAGATGCAGTAATCATCAAATTCATGGAAGGTAACATTCTTGCTAGATTTGGATGCCGAAATAAGATCATTACTGATAATCTAACTGCATTCAAATCAAATAAGATGGTGGACTTCTGCAACAAGTATAACATAAGATTGGGTCACTCTACTGCCTATTACCCATAGGGAAATGGGCTAGAAAAGTCTTCATTTTTCTTAATATCATTAAGAATTTGTTGCAAGATAACAAGAAGTCTTGGCATAAAAAATTAATCAATGCTTTGTGGGATGATAGACTCACTACCAAAAAATCCATTGGTATGTCCTCTTTCCAACTATTTTATTGGATAGATGTTGTTTTTCTCACATCCTTAGGAATTCCTGTTTTGAAATTACTGCAAGAATCCAAAGTTGAACATAATGACCTGCATAGAAGAATAAACCATACCATACAACTGCAGCAATCAAGATAAGAAGTTTACAATAAAATCCAAGTCATCCAAGAAAATATCAAAGAGATTTACGACAGAAGAACTAAAGCTGATGGTTTTCAATTAGAAGACATTGTGCTAAAGTTGGATTCAAGAAATGAGGACAAGGATAAGTATGGCAAGTTTGATAATTTATGGAAGGGACCTTACAAAATTGATACTTACATAGGGAACAATGCTTTTTTTCTTAATGATATGTCTAGAGCAAAGCTACCTGGTGGACCTATAAAGGGTAGAATGCTCAAACATTACTTTCCTCAAGCATAAAACACTTTTCACTCAAACCATTGTACATATCATTTTATTTTTCTACTGTGAGTGTAGGTGGTTTCCATCAAAAGTTGAAGCCCGAGGAGAAGGCCATAAGCTCCTGATGAGATGTTTCCATATCTATAGCAATAAACAAATCAATTCAGATGTAGAACGAAGACTGAAGGCACTGGAAGAAGGCTATTGAGCCAAGTGTTCTTGACACCTCATAGGGAGGATGTCATCCCTAGCTGGAGCCACTGTTAGGGTCCTATAATTCATAGTTTCAATTGATGATTGGCTATTTCATTTCAATTGATGAAATTGTAAATAATATTGTATTTTGCAAATGATTTACAAATATATATATATAGATATAGATATATGAGAAAAAGGAAAAATATAATAAAAATGAAAAAATGTATGCAGGTGAGCAAGTTGAAATGCCACACAAAAAAAATAAAAAATGCATTAAACTTAATTTAGAAGTTTTTCAAATAAAAGTGTGCAGCTTGTTTAAATGCCATAGAGAAATAAATTGCATGGTTTAATCATACTACTTAAACATGAATAAACTAAGTTAAAAAGGTTGCATATACTAGATAATAAATCAACCATTAAGCTTAATATGGGTTGAAATAAATAGGTAGATTAGAGAAATATTAATCAAAGTGTCTAAACTTGGTTAATTGCATAAATATGCAATAGACTAGGTGTAGAAGCAACCTTAGCAAAATAATATGGGTTGCTAATCAAAATGTGCCCTTAGGATTAAATTAATTATGTTTACTGTAGATTAATCTTCATTTAATAAAGTTAATCATGTAAAGTTAATTAATATGTAATCAAACCCTCCAGCACTAAAGTTATGGTTTTATAATAAAGTCAAATAAGCAATGAGACCTCTTTTGTCATTTTGTAGTATTGGGTGTGAACAAATCAGCGGTTGAGATCTTCCTCGCCTAGATCAACGACGGGGAATCAAGTTCGGACCCTCCTACCCATTCTATCTTTATTAACAGGGGGGGTCTGAAAAGCGGTATTCCTATTCACTGGCCCTATGATATGTGGTGGGCACTTGTCACTTCACACATCCCCCGCTCGAAACTACTTATCACCTACACCCCTCCTTGGAAATCCGATCATCTCCCCACCAATGTTTATCTGCACCCATCATATCATTCCTTCCCCATGACCCTACTTCCCTGCCACTCCTATTCCACCACGTCGCCTCCTCGCTCCAGTATAACATTGTATAAACCCATTGTCACATGTCTTTTTCGAATGAAACCTAGCCAGTTCTGTTACACTCTACCTGTTACACGATGAACGTTAATGTCCAAGAATTCACCACCTATCATCACACCCGTTCCATAACGAACTAGAAGAAATGGAAAACTCCTAATTATCTATAAAAAAATCCCCAAATTGCTCACTCTGGCTCCTTTATACTCCCCGTCCATTTCAGATAAACAGGTATAGGATTTAAACTGCCACCTCATCTGCTCGATTCTCGGTCACCCCTGTAAATTCTAGTGAGCCATTTTTGACCACATACTTGTCACAACAACCAGATTCCTCATCAGTCATTCGAATTTTACTAGTTAAAGAACAAACCTTCATCTTTGTTCCTAATATTCTGAGCAATGGCACCTAAATGAAAATCAAAGAAACCAGTGAAAATCTGATGATCTCTCCTGCAATTGACTTAGACCATACACCATTGGTAGACCAACACTACAAAATTGCAGAGACCAATTGTGAGTTCGACTTGTTTGAATTGCACAATTGGCTCAAGCAAATATTCTTTGACCATAGTGATGAAATAAACCTATGGGAATCCATTTCTCCTCAATTTTCGTTTCCCTGGGCTCACCCTTTCCCAGATTTTGTCATATGGTGGTGTCAATTCAAATATATTCCTAGCCAGAGAGCCATTGTGGCCCAAAATGGTAACATTTTGTTGACCATAACCCTAAAGTCCATTAACCAGTTGTTGCATGTTCCCCGTAATGACTCCCTCAGCCCTTTTTATGTAGATTCCCTCATGGAACTCTACAAGAAGTTGACCTTCCCTCAGAGAGTCGGGATATTTGAGATTTTCCTACCAGAAGATGTTCAACTCCAAAGGAAGAATCCACCATACCCAGCCTCTATGTTTCCTGAAAAACTAAACAAATTGTGACATTAGTGTCTTGTCTACTAGGATACCACTTAGATCAATGGGTAGATGAACCTATTTTAGGTTTTCTGTCCATCTTTTCCACAGAAGAAAAACCTTCTGTAATATTTAATTTTTGTCATTCCTTGCAAACATCATCCATGACCAATACCTCAAGATCACAATAGAAGGAATGTTTAAACATTCATCAGTGTTAGTGTACATGCTTTTATTCATCAGGCAGACAGATTTCCAACGACCTTGAAGAAATTGGATGATCAAGGTAATGCACAGTCAGTTGTACAGTGGACCTCTTTAGTAAGGAAGAATTCAAGTGATTTTACCTTTAGTAAATTCATTTACCTATTTATCTATATAGTGTTGTGTATCCTAAACAACAATGTAGAACCTAGAATAGATTATGACATTCAAAGAACCTTACACCTCAGTCATCAAGCCAAAATAGGAGACCAGTACTTGTATTAGAACTACACAAAAATCAGAGTGTATGGTTGTGAGCTACCACCATATAGATTGCCAAAATACGTTCCTATGAGAATTTTCTCATTGGAGTATGCAAGGAAAATGTTCAATATGGATGATTTGCATTTTGTCTCAGCTAAGAAGAAGGTCCAATTCAAGATCAAAACACAGGTGGGACCACTTATATGCAATAGTAGGGCAGCACGCATTGAGGCAGATACACTTCTCAAGCAAATGAATTTTCAGTTAAGTTTCACCTGGTCATATGACCCATTCGACATAATTTCCAGTGTCAGAGTGGAACAGAAGACCACTCCTTATTCTCATACTCCCAGGCCCGAAATTGAGAATTTTATGAACAAAGATCAATGGGAGGAGAACACCTTGCGGCAACCTGAGGAGCAAATTTTATCTACAAACACCTCACAAACACCAATCCCTCAAGAGAAGCATGATAAAAGGCCCAGAGAAAAAGAGTCTTCTCCAGTGACAAAAATTGGATCCAAGCAGTTCTTAATTTATACAAAGAATCTTAAAAAAAATCCAAAACTAGTTTTTATGTAGGATGAAGAAGGACATGCTACTATAGTCACGACGAGTACACATGTTTCAACAACACCAGAAAACATTTTGTGGGTACAAGACAAGAAGATATTTTTGTAGGCTTTCCATCTTCCTCAACCTCACAAGACCCTCCCGATGTAGCTCAGACAATAGAGTTGGCTCAAGGACAAACACAGCCTAATATCTTTGCATAGTATAAAGAAATCAAGCAGAAGAATGAAATTTTGAAGGCCAACACTTACACTCAATTTTGGAAGCAGACCGCTTCATCTCAACATAGGCTCTTGTCATCATTTGACATTGAAAACGGGATAATCATGATGGCTTACTTGCAAGCACAGGTTCCTTTTCCTAAGTCATCAGCAGATTACAAGAAGACCATCTTCTCCTTTGATACAAGTCAGATCCATCTGACTGATTAGATGGACATACACAAACATACTGGAGAGATGTTGTATTCTACATTGACTAACACTACCATTATAACTTCACAATTGTAGGCCTCCATCAGCAACATACAGTCACAACTGAAGCTGGAGAAACTCACATCTTTGGCAAAGGATACTAAAATTAAATCACTAGAGGATTTAGTTATTAAGTTGGGTTATGACCCCAGTGATGTAAAGGTAGCAGATGAAGTTATAAGAGAAAATAATGTTGACATAGCAGCGTTGAAGAAACATCTCAAGCTGCCATCTACAGAGGATCCACAGGCCAAGGAGTTGGGAGAAATTGAACAGTAGAAGGAGGACATGTTTAAAATAATAATTGAACAAAATGTATAGATCAGAAAGATGGAGATAGAATTAGAAACGTTTCTCAAGGAAAAGGATAAATCCTCACAACTAGCCAGTGTTCCACTTACAGTAGTATCAATTGCAGTTGCAGGAGCAGCAGAGACTTCAACATCAACAACAGTACCAGGATAGACTTCAGATTCATCCAATGAATTAATCAAGGCCATGAAGGATATGTCCCTTCAAGGAAAGGAGATTGGGAAGTTGAAAGAATAGTTGAAGAATTTATAGGAACAGAAGTTGAAGAATGATAACACTTATTTCGCAGAGTTAGAAAAAACTCACAGGTTTACTCAAAGAATAGAGTTTTTAGAGAGTGAGTAAGTAATGGCTCAAACTCTAGCACACGCTAAAGAAAATATATGGATAGATATCAATGAAGCTATAACTGAGATTTGTCTATCAATCCAAATCATTTTTAAGCAGGAAGAGTTGATACAGAGGTCAACAATATTAATAGAAGAAGTGAGGGAAATTTTGGGCGAAAGACCATATGAAGCCACAACATTGATCAAAGTCCTAAATTCTAAGACCATAGAAGAATTAGAGGAGTTATAGATTGAATAGAGGACTGAAACCGTCTTATAAATCAAGAATGTTTTGCAGAAGAGAAACCTGATGGTTCAATTAGAGAACAAATGCCAGACTTTTGGAACTGTTGTCCAGAGATTTCATACCAAGTTTAATCTACTGAATCAGAGAGGTCTGCTAGGTTTAGGGGCTTTTAATGATATATTAATCATCTTGAGTGACTACGGTAAAAAACTTTACACTATTTCCAAAGATAAATCCAACTTTGTAGGGGTAAAAGGAAGCATGACAAGAAAAGCTTTCTTGGAGGCTCTAGATTTTGATCTCATCATCAAACATGAGATTAAACACATTTTCATCAACAAACCTACCTTTGAGAAATATACGAAGTTGATGAAACATATAGATATCTAATAAAACTTTCTATCCTGAGTGAAGATCGATGGGCTCACTTGTGTGAATTACTTGAGTGAAACATTTTTCATCTATTAATTTTAGGTATGTTCTATGCTTAGAGAAATTTATTTCAATTTTCGCAGTTAGCTCAATATCTTTTCCAGATTAACAATCACATCAGCATTAAAGTAAACTGCAGATAGAACATAAACATAAATCGTAGAAGGCAAGCCAAGACAAGAGGACACAAGATGTGGCACTAGATAGGGACAAACCCCAATGTGGGGAAACCCTTGATCAATTCTTCTTATATGTTCTTCAATAGTTCAGCACAGAGAGAGAGAGAGAGAGAGAGAGAGATGGTACATTTACAACAGAAGTTGACACTTTGACTTATCTATATAAGAGCATAGATCATCTCTAAGAAGATGATACATGAGATCAATTGAAGACATGCTACTTCAACTGATTCTCCAAGGTGACTCCTTCACCTATCATTGTGTTGCATCTCGCCATCATGTTGCACCATGTTGCACCCATCATCATAATGTTGGACCTCATGATCATGTTGTACACATCATACTATTGCACCTTTCCTGCCATGTTGTCCATGCTTGTTGCTGTCTCATGTGCCTTTGTTGCCATGTCACTGTTGTTGTCCCACTTTGCCTTCCCATACCTTGTTGTTGTCCCATATGTCTTAGCAGCACTATGTATCTTGTTGTCCCATGTGTATTAGCAGCACTATGTATCTTGAAGTCCCATGCATCTTAGTAGCACTATGTACCTTGTTGTCCCATGCATCTTAGAAGCATTATGTACCTTGTTGTCCCATGCATCTTAGCAGCACTATGTACCTTGTTGTCCCATTTACTTCGCTACAATAGTGTGCTAGTCGCCTTGTTGTCCCATGCATTGTGTTGCCCCAACCTGTTGTTCATGATTGATCTGGTTAGGGCACTAGGCAACCCTAACTCCACTTAACAATCATCAAACAAGCCCCTTGATGACTACGGCCCACCTTGGCAAGCTTCTTCCATAGCTACGATGCTTCCTTAGGATGCATATCAGCCCTTCACAGATATGTTGTCACCTACAGCAGTTATTCCTACAATAGCCCTCCATGCTGCTCCTTATGCTTCCCTGCCTTGTCCCTTTGAGATGATTGTGGCTTGGTTAGGAGTGCCTTTCTAAGCCTCTCGGCCATCTAAACTTCACCTCTCAATTGGTGTTGTAGCAGTCCCTCACTACGACTCTATAAACAAAAATATACACCCCAAAACCATGCACAAAACAGTCATTAAACTTACCTATAGTCTGTGGCCTTATTTACAAGGTGAGGCTTCTCCAACATGTCACAAAACTACCCTCTTCTTGCCTCCTACAATGTGGCTAAGAGTTGTGGCTCTTCTTCTCTAAATTTCGTACCCAAAACAATGAGAATATCTCCACAAACTCAACTACCTTCTAGACTGCGTAGATACCAGCATTAGGGCTTCCTCCTTGATAGCGTTAGGGCTTCTCACTTGACTGCATTAGGGCTCCTCACTTGACTGTGTTAGGGCTTCTCACTTGACTGTGTTAGGGCTTCTCACTTGACTATGTTTTAGGGCATCATCTCCATTAGGGCAGCATTGTCTTCTTAGGATCTCTCCTCCCACCAAAACCAAAGACAAGTGGAGAGGAAGAGATCACTAGAAGTGTGTGTAAGAAATGACTCTCAATTCATCTCCTTTTATACTAAAACGTTGAGCACATGTGGGGTTTATTTGGTTGCTGGCCAACCCTGACGAATTGTCTTATAACACAAATAAATTCATAACTCCATGAATACTTATCAGAATCGGATGATCTTTAGATCAATCCTACACCTCTCGATGAGAGGGATCCAAGAAAAATATTAGATGCCATAAATAAGATGACCAACATCGAGTTTGGCCCTATTTTCCAATTTTAACATCATCTCATGTAGCAAGGCAACACCTTTTTGGGACCAGTCATCAACAGTGATCGTCGACAATAGGGCCAGTCACTCCAGCAGTTTCGAATTCCTAAATTTTTATATTTTTTATGTAATCAGTTTTAGATATTTTAGGATTTTGTCTTTATCTTTTGACATCAAGATATTTTGTAATTATTTTTCTATAAGTACTTCATAATTCAAAGTAGTAGAGGTTGATGTTTATGTAAAGAAAGGACCATTGATGTAAATTTGTTCCATAGAGTTCCAATGGACACATTTCAGTAATACATAAGCTTTTTCAGGATTCCTATGTCATATTTTTGGTGAAGTGATATTCTCTTTTGTTATTGTGTTTTTCTCTGTTTTTCAAATGTGTTTCTTTTCTCTATTGTTTTAAAGAAAATTAAGCTCAGGATTTGTTTCAAAAGCACCCTGTTCTAACTTAAAACAATATCAATATTTCCTATTGAGGTCAAGAAATATAATTCTTAATTTCTCTCTTCTTAATGGACTCTTAATATTTTTTTCTTTTTCCATCTCATCAAACATATAAGATCCAATAAATTTGCGTACCTTTCCTTATTAGATATGTTTGTAAATGCTGAAATAAATCCATTTGAAGTATATTGATTCCATTACCCAATGGTGTATTGTTACATTATCAACCAAACCAAATCTAAAATCAAACCATTGAACTTTCATAAGTAGCCTAATATCTCAATATAAACAAATCTAAATATGGAAGAGAGATCCCTCTCTGAAGCTGGCAGGGCTAGATCCCAGCTTCCAAAGTGATTTTGTGGTTACCTTTGTATTTCTTTCACAGTCTTGGGAAATAAAGAGTGCTAATATATATCAAGCAGCCAACCCCTTGATCACTATGTTTGGAGCCCATTCTCTCAACTTGGCACACTTTGGACTCTACTGGGTCTTCTCAATGGCCCAATGACTCATCATGTTTACTATTTTTCCCTCTTTAGAGGCTTATTTTAGTATTATGAAGCTATCTTGGTGGGCTTTACACCAAGGGATATTATTATTGCACATTAATTTATTATTTGGGGCTTAATTAGGCCTAATATGTTTCCACTTGCACATCCCGGAGAGAGCCCATCATGATTAGCTTGAACCTCAAGCATTCAAGAAACCACCCTCCTTACTTTGGGCAGGGCTTCATAGTGAAGATGGGAAAACCTTTGGTTCCATATCTTACTTTGATGATTTCTATCATGTGCCAGTGCTCATATTAGTATTCCATTCACTCTATAGAGTCCTCCATTTCTTGATCTCAAAGTAAATACATCCCTTATAAGAGATTCCATAGGCCAAGTGAGGATCTTTCCTCTTATGAAGGAAACCCTCATCCCTTCATCTTCCAAGGTAGATATAGATACAATATTCTTCTTCAATCTTGGAACATACATGACATCATGTAAATGTATGATTTCACCATAATCCAAATGAAATGAAACAGAACTAAAACCCTTCACAAGATAAGTAGAAGTATCTCCAAGAATGATCTTCAATTCAAACTCCCTCTCAACCAGGTTTGAGTTGACTTCATGATACCCAATAAAGTGTCTAGAGGACCCACTATCTACCGACCAACTATCAAATGAATACACAAGAGAGGAACTAAAAAGAGAATAAATAAGAAAATATTCAAATTGAGTGGCAACAACATTATTTCCATACCTTGAATTTTTTTATATCTTTTGAAGACAATGATCATCAAGAACATCTCTTCTTCTTCCATCAACTCTTCTTATTTTATATGAACTTCTTATTTTTGTAGCCATGATTTTTTTTGTAGTTGTACCTTGGAGCATCTCTCTTTTTCAAACAACCTTGGGCATAGTGACCATACTTGTGACAATTATAGCATTCAACTTTCGACATGCCCTTTCTATATCTTTTATTGGAATCCTTGTATTTTGGAGTAGGATTTCTAGAATTAGATGGTCTTCCTCTTCCTTTCCTCTTCTTGTCTTGAGAAACAAATGTAGAAGGATCTCCTTCTTCAAGCTTTTGAATCCTTCCCTTGGATATCATCCTAGTCTCTTCTTGAGTGAACTTGCCAACAAGCTCATCAAATGTCGGGAACTTGTCATTGTTGTAATATTTGTAATGAATGTCTCCCAAATTGGAGGAAGACCTTGAATTGCAATAAGTACCAACTCTCTATCTGACAGATCCTCTAGTTATTGATCTTTTAGTTGGGATATCCTCATAAAATATGACTGCATAGTCTCTCCCTTATTCATTTTGATGTCCTTGTAGTTGATTTTTCAAGGAGAGAGTATGATCCAAATTGTTGAACTCATACATCCTAACCAGGTTATCATAGATTTCCTTGGACTTCTTCAAGTTAGAAATATAAGTAAGAAAATGATCTCTCAAAGAGTCAATAACTATTTTTTTGGCTTTGATCTCACCTTTCTTATGATTTACCTTGATAGCAGTGGATGCATCCTCTAGAGGCTCAAGTACCTTTCCTTCCACTTATTCGAAGATATCATTCTCATCCAAGGTCACCTCCAACCTAATATTCCAAGCAGAAAAATTTGACGAGCCATTTAGCTTCTCTCCCTCCTTGATATATGAGGTAGACATCTTGACAAAGTCAAGTAGGCTTCCTCAAATCTCTCAAAAAGGTAATTGGTTGTCATGTCTTCAAATCGTCTTGTCTTCACTTCAGCTCATATACCATGTTAACTTTCCAGTCTTTTATGTTTAACACAATCACTTATACCAATTATTCTTCAATTAGCAATCAATTTATCCAACATAATTTTATCTTCCAAAAACAATAAGAAATTGTAGATAGAACAGTAAACCAATGCACAATATAAGACAACCAAGAACAAGAGATTCAATATTTGGTCAAAGACTAGGGAAACAACTCCACAAGGGGGAAAACTCTTTCAAAATGCTTCTTCTATTATATTATCATCAAATGTTCAACACAGAGATACAATGTTCCAATTCATCAACAATGTGTCAAAATCAAACCTTTAACTATAAAAAATTCAACCAACCAATATCCAATCAATAATGAGCCCAAAAGTCAAATATACAATTTTAGTCAAAGTCAATACCAACAATATCCCTAACAAGTCAATAGTCAAAATTCAAACCACTTCCAAATCAGCTCAGTCAACAGTCAAAAGATGTGGCCTTCTTTGTTGGTCAAAGTCCAATCAAAACAGTCAACAAAAGCTCAGTGAAAAGAGAGATAAAACCTGTGGTCAAAACCCCAAATAATTGTGGTCAACTTCAGTCAGTCTATAGTTAATGTTGGTCAATTAGCCCTAAAAATTTCGATCTCTCTCCCTATCAATTCGGCCTTCCAAAATAGAGATAAAACCAAGTCAAACAAACCCAAATAAAATTGTAATCAAAGTTCGTCAATGCTATCAAATCAAAAATTCAACACACTAATCAAAAAGCTCCTCCTTCCCTTCGTGCATGTGAGAACAGACATGCAATTTTAGAGCTGTACGAACCAATCCAAGAGAAGATGTGATGCATTGATGATTCCCCAAATTGATGTGACAAGGTTTATTTATGAGTCTTTGGAGGTCGAATTAGCTTTCCCAGGTCAACTTGAACTTTTGTGAACATGTGCGTTTCTCATCAAAAATAATACTTTTCCTTGACCAAATTAAATTCTTCCAAGGACTATTAGGGGCTTCTTTGGATGAGGAAGGGTTCCCAGTAGATATAATTTCTCTTTGAGCTATCAACTTTTAACACACAATGACTAGTGTATGTTGTTCCCAATTATACTTAGTTGTTCTCCATTGGTCTAAATAGGTTTTTGGTTGAAGAAATGTATTTGCAAATAGCACAAGCACATGTTTTTGAGTTGGGGAAGGTTCTAAAGTGATTTTGCAACAATAGGAGAAATAAATGCCTAAGAGGTGTTTGGCTTAGCAATGCAAATGGTCTCAATTACATAGAATCAACAAAAGAACTCAATTGCATTAGATCTAGATTTCTTCATGGTAAGTTGATTGTACATCGTCTCCAACATATAAGGTACAAAAGTGACAATTCATTTGTTATCCAATGGTTGTGCAAATACATACATGGTTATTTTGTTGAATAATATTTTGAAAAATGAGCAATGTAAGGACACTTAAATGAATTATTACAATTATTGTACTTAAAGGTGAAGTGTAAAAGCACATACTTGACAGGACTCTTATTTCTAGTAGTGTTCCTTTTAGTTTAATGTTGTTGCATCTACATGTACCAAAATTAAACAAACAATAATCCACCTCCATTTGGTGCATCTTTGATGTAATGGTTTCCTGGACAATTGCATTCCTTATGATCATATTTACGAAATCTTCAAGATAGTTTTACAATGTTTGCAACACAATAATTTAACAAATGGTTGTCTACATCTAGGACAATATATGATCAATTCATCCCCAAGATCCTCTTTCTTGGCCCTGAAATTCTTACTAAGTCATGATGAAAACATCAAGTCATATATGTAAGCAAATGCACCAAAATTTGCCTTTGTAAATGGGTGTTTTATTAAATAAGACATGTTATTTTGTTTCATATTCAAAGTTTTATTGATTACATTATATTCAATTGTAAACATTTTCTACATTATTGATCTGTTTCCAATAAATTAGGTCATATATTATTGACAGGTGCTACTTCAACTTCATCACTTATTGACCTACAATCAACCTAGAGGTCAAATTTTACCTCATATAGTTGTCAATATAGACAATTATATTTATAGTTGCAAAATAAAGAAACTATTATATTATTGAAATGGTTTCTTCTAACATAAAACAAATTGACATAAGATCCAAACAGTTACTTACAAAACACTATATAATATATTTATCCAAGGTTGAACCAATAGCTTGATCATATGATATTATTACTAACAAAGCTTTGTTTACCCAACTTCATTTTCAATATAAAGTTGCTTGTAGTTCCAAATATAATCAAATTTATCCAAATTTAAATCAATAACTTGATTACTTAATAATTATGATTGACAAATTTTTGTTTACCCAACTTTTTCAATACAAAGTTGGTTGTAGCTGACTGACAAGGTTTTGTTTACCCAACATTTTAAATACAAAATTGTTTGTAGCTGCAAAAATATCATTTACTCTAAGAAGTTGGCTCCAATATAAAAATTCAATTCTACTATATTTATCTTATATCACATTCTAAGGGTGATGAGAAAAAATGTTCTTATGACACATTTGATGATAAAGTTACATAGTATATTTACAAGGCTACAAAAAAAGGTGATTTATCTAAGTGAAAGTTGCCATACAAGATAATTTCATAACCTTTAAATTCAATGAATGAAAAGAAAAATACAATAAATTGTATTATGGATATTTGGGACACAAAAAAAACCTAACTTTAGAAATTATCTCATAAACATCACTTTCCAGTATCTAAGAACAGCTACAAAGAGAGGGTCGATAATTTGTTTCAATTAAAAACATCTACTTAATATAACGAAGTCAATGAACATCAAGAGAAGCCTACTTATGAGAAATGTGTTCATGATAATAATCCACACCATCCCTTATGGGTCAACTGAAATTCTATATGCCACATAACCTGATTTTGGAAATTACCTCATGAACATCATATACATATACCATACCTATACCTAAAAGGACATATTGTTACTTCTGCAAGAAATGGGCTATGAAACAAATCAAGAAAAGTAGAAAGGAATAACGTTTGGTAAAAACATAATTATTATAAATGACAAATGGAACCTCCAGTACAATGCAAAAGGATAGCCAACCTTTATCAATGCGCATGGAAAGCAACTACTATGAGAAATAAAACTATATCAAGAAAATCAAATATATGCTTTCCATGAGATGTGATTCTTAGTTATAAATTATGAGGATGTTGAAAGCCTTTTATCATCTAATAAATTTGAAGGAAAATATTTAGATTCTAGCTTACTAGCTTCAAGTAATAAACTTTGCCTTTGATGCCAAAAAATGGAGAACCTCGCAGAAGTTATTCACTGTTTTAAAATGTTAAGGCTTAATTTGAATGAAATTTCCTAGGGATAATTTTATCAACGAAATCATCTTGATAAGCCATCACCTTTTGCACATCGAAGTATAAAAGATGCACGATTGCTTCTCTTTTCCCTAGAAGGCTAGTGAAGTAGTCTTGAGGCCTCCTTGACTGAGAACCAAGGTCTCCATTCATATTTATCATAGACTCCATTCTCCCAAGGCTAAGTCACTGATATACGAAGAGGTGGTCACCTAAAATCAATTATTTTTCACCTTTTCCTAGGTCTAGCAACCTTAGGTCACCTAGGGCATCATTTTCCCTATAAAATAGCCCTCGAAAAAGTTCAATCTGCTAGGCTCTCCTGCATTGGTGCTTCCTCAAGGCTGCCTCCAATTTTGAATCCATTTTGATGGTGGGGTTATGAGAAAGCTAAGCCCTACCTTCGATATCAAACTTTTCTATAATATCTCCAAGGATAGTGCCTCTTTGATTCTTCCCCCTCTTTGTCTAGGTTAAGAACATCATTGGTTGTTAAACTCTTACCTCCTAACCTCTAACCTAGGTCGGGTCCATTGGTCCCGTGTGGTCCCATTCCTTTGAAAAGACAATTCTTCAAGAACCAACCAAGATACCAATTTCAATAAGGATTTTAGGGATTGGGAAACTCTTTCAAAATTCATATTCCCTAAAGCTAACCCTCAAATCCTCTTATCATTCTCCTAGAAGACATTGTACCTTTCTTAGAAAGTAAGAAAGCCCTATTCTTCAACTGCTTCTGGAAAGGGATTGTTTGGGTCACTCAATATCCACTTGATGATTTATCCTTCATTTGTGGCTCCATATATATCGTGTCTCCTCCCCTCAGTGAAAGTTCGTAAATAGTAGCGAGCCTTATTTGAGGTGGCAGTGGGCTAAGTCTCCATTTGTTTCCCTTGGTCTAGCAATTTCCCTTTAGGGGTCCCCTTTAGGTCCCTTTCTAGTTTGAGTAGTAACAAGACTCACATATGCTTGTTTTTTCCTTCAAATACGCCTCCTACATGATCTTAAACTAAGCTTAGAGATGTTTACCCTATCAATCCAATCATGAGTAAAAATGAGGAAGAGATACTCTTTATATAGAGTCTAGCTCAAACTTCCTTTACGTGAAGATAATAATAGTGGACTCTAGATCAACATTTTTCTCCAAGAAGAAATAATAAAATAACTTGGAGTCCTCTAGATCCATTCTTTCCTCCAAGGAAACAATAAAATGCAATATCTCATAACCAACTCAAATGACAAGTCAATCAATGCATAAAATAGTGAGAAAGTTATGACACATCTCCTCCAAGGTGGATGTCTCTCTCATCTAGGGTATCAACCATGTAACGAGCTCTCCAAGTGGCTTGTGTGGCCTCTATAAGTGGTATGTCTTGTTATCACTCAACTTGTATAGGCACGTTGCAACAATGACTCAAATCGAGGGTTGTCACTCTGATCCCCCAACCTCTATGTTCTAGCTGTCTCCCAACAACAGGTTATGGGGGGTAGTCCCTATGGAAGATGGAAATGAGAGACAAGTTGGCAACCAACAAGTCCTAGAGACCCAATTGAATGGCCTAGCCACTTGGTTGATTTAGAAAGTTTTTATAAATTAGATAAAATTACTTATGGAACCAGTGTCTTATCGAGTCAACTTACTTGTTTTATATCAATTAAGGACCAAATGACCGGATGAACAACCATTGCTTGAATTCTTAACTATCCTATATGTTATGTAGATTCTATAACTTAGGTGTGATGCAGGAATCTTGATTGCTTTTAATTACACACCTATTCTAGGTGTATCCTTCCTCTTAACTATTTGGAAGCTAATATCTAGAGTAGGTTGTGATAAAGAGACCAAGGGGAAGAAGGCATAGGCTTGATTAATGATACCTCCCCTTACGTACTAGCCACCCGGTGCCTAAGAAGTTGTAGAGACTGTGGCTCTTACGACTGCAGGGTCACTGTGTTAACCACTAAAGAAGTGTTGGCTCCTCAAGCTAGATGAGAAAGGTGGTACTATTTTGTATCAACCAAACTTACGCTCGGAGGCAAATTATTAAATGCAAAACTAGTCTTATAATGATGTGAAAGGTGGATGAGTGTTTCTTTAAGCAAGATTGTTAATGTGTCCTTGAGTACTTGAGTTATGATTTATGACAATAAGTAGATAGAAATGGAAAAAAAGACAATTTCAACTGCAAGATTATGTGCTAATTTAACAAGTGCCAACACGATACGACATATATCCATGATACAATCGCTTAATAATCACTCGCAAATATATAATCAAGAAATGCTAACAAATGATAACAAGTAAAGAAACTATAGCACTTATCCACTTAGAAAAATTAGCCAATGAGACAATACAAAGTGTCAGTGACAATTACTCAAAAACGATCTCAAAGTCCTTGGAGGCTTTCCAAATTAGATTTATTAATACGAATTATTCAAGATAATTTTCCACAAATCCTCAAGTCAAAAACACTTAGATTTTAGACAATTTAATGCTCTTTCAAACACAATTAGAACAAGTTACTTCAATTCCAATTAGATTTATAGAAATAATTAGATCTCCCAAAAGACAAGTGATGTAACCAAGATACTCCACAATTTAAGAAGATAGATTTAATGTTAAGTGCTCTAGGGAGTGAGCTTCTTTAAGTGAAAAATCTGAGATTTTGTAGCTTACACAAGACATCAATGTGTTAGTGCCTTTGAAACAATAGAAGCATTATGACAATTAGTCCAACCATAAACTTAATTTAATGCTAACTATCCTTTCCACAATAAACTATAAGAGCATGAAAAATAGAAGCCTTATGTTCTAATGATATCAAGTGAAACTTAATGAGAAATTAAGACAGTAGTAAGCTAATTTATTACAGCAGTATATAACTCAAGAATTATTCTTTTGCCAAGTATTTCAAACAACCCCAAATTAGTTGTTTCCTTAAGAGCACTTTAAATGAAGATGCAAACCATGAAAAGACATTTATGTCACTGTTAGGATTAGACCTGAGCAAGCTTGTGACAATCACCAAATTCTCATAAAACAAGTCAAGTTATGAGTGCCCCAACCTATGCAATAAATTCCTTAATGTCTTAGGCAGCTTATGAATGATTATTATGACACTTAAATGAAAATGTTTACAACTATTAGGAAGAGATTAGAATTTTGTAGCAAAACAGTGAGAATAAGAGGGTTTAGATATCAACCTTTAGGCCTTGAGGCCTTGAAGGAACTTGCCCAACTTCTCGCAATTTCTTACAATATCTATGCCACCTTAAAACACAAAATTTGAACCCAAACGCTTTGCAACAACACCAATTGTTAGCTCAGAAATCAAGTGATCACTGTTAGGTCCCTATACTACTAGTGTAGCCCCTTATTGTTATTAGTACAATCCCCTTATTATATTGTTGTGCCCATGTAGTCCCCATATTGTTATTATTGTGCCCCATAGAAGCCAACTATTGTTATTATTGTGCCCTTACATTATTATTTTTATGTGGCTCTGATATGTATGACTTAGACTCCAATATACAGAAAGGAGGTCTGTCATTTGTATCACTAAGAATTTGTTCGTTTGTTAATGTAAGGGAGGTTGCCCTCGAAGAGGCTATTTCTAAGGCATTGATCTATCTTTCTATCTTTTTGTGAGTTGGTTTCATAACATTTGGTATCAGAGCTTTGGATTCTAGGGTTTCGCTGCTCCAAACAGGTCATCATGGCATTGTCACTATAACTTGTTTTCTGCGATGGTTCAAAAGACAAAAAAAAAACCATTTGAGATGAAATCACGCAAAACCTCGGGTCCAAATTTTAGATCTTGTCTCGTTATATTTTAGGATATAAGATCTGAGGAAGTTAGGGTTTTTGCAAGCTCTAGAATTTCATCTAAAACAGGTCATCGTGGAATGTTCGCTATAACTTTTTCGCTACAAAGCTTCAGAAGCTTAAAAAAAAAAAATTGAGAAGAAATTGGTCTAAATCTCTGGTCCAAATTTCAGATCTTGTCTCGCTATATTTTTGGATATATGATCTTAGGAATTTAGGGTTTTTGCACTCCTAATGTACATCCTAAACAGGTGACCTTGGGAAAATCGTCATAACTTTCTCTCTGAGCATCAAATTGAAACTTTGTCATAAGTCATAGAAAGAGGACAGATTGTATTTTGTTTGTGTATAACTTTCAGAACCTAAGGTTGAAATAGTGACACGTGGCATGTCTTACAAGTTCACTCTATTGAACTAGTCTATAATTAGGTCATCATGGGAGATGGGGAATAAATATTCCTTCAGGAATCCAATTGTGATCAGACTTGCGGAGTTAGAAAGAAAACTCAGAGGACTACTACATATTGTGATTTCAGAACTGGAAGATCTGAAATTACAGAGTTACAGTTGTTTCAAGAAGAAGAAATTATTTTACATAGATTATGAGGAGGAGGAAGAAAAGGATCAAGAAACATCAAAAGAAGAGGATACACACCAGGAACCCACCCCAAAGAAAGAAGAAATGAATCTGACCATATCTTGTAAAGCATTGGAAAGAATTACCACTCCTCAAACTCTCAAGATAGAAGGACATATCAAGAAAAAAAGGTTCAAGAAGTGAAATATCACATCGAGAAAAAAGAAATGAATCCAACCATATCTTGTAATGCATTGGCCGGAATTACCACTCCCCAAACTATCAATATAGAAGGACATATCACGAAGAAAAATGTTCAAGAAGTGAAAGATCACATCGAGCATCAAGAAATGAATCCGACCATATCTTGTAATGCATTGGAAGAAATTACCACTCCTCAAA